>JAWQUT010000102.1:1360890-1383028 GCA_033807755.1 Ellobium chinense | reverse complement strand
TGTGTGTGTGTGTGTGTGTGTGTGTGTGTGTGTGTGTGTGTGTGTGTGTGTGTGTGTGTGTGTGTGTGTGTGTGTGTGTGTGTGTGTGTGTGTGTTACAGAGAGAGGTAAAGAAAGAAGAATAGAGTGTGTGTATGAGTATGTTAGTGAGAGAGAGAGTGAAAGAGAGAGAGTACGTGTATGTGTATTACAGAGAGAGTGGGAGAAAAAGAAGAAAGGAAGCATGTTTGGAGGGTGTATTTCAGAGAGAAAAAAAAGAGGGAAAAGGAAAATGTGTGTTTATATATATTTTGAAAGAGAGAGAAAGAAAGTGTGCATGTATATATGTATTGTGTGTGTGTCTGTGTGTCTGTGTGTCTGTGTGTCTGTGTGTCTGTCTGTCTGTCTGTCTGTCTGTCTGTCTGTCTGTCTGTCTGTCTGTCTGTCTGTCTGTCTGTGTCTGCGTGTATCTCAGAGAGAGAGAGAGAGAGAGAGAGAGAGAGAGAGAGAGAGTGAGAGAAAGAATCTGAAGACAACCAAGTTCTTAGATTCGTTAAGCATTTTGATCTAAACGGCTCATGACAACCATCAACAATATTTTTAATTTCAATCAAAAAGGACAACACCACTGGCATCCATTAAGCCTTCTTAAGCAAATATTGAAACAAAAAACCTAGAAATTATGTGCTGAGTTAAAAAAAAAAAACATTGTAAACTAGACCTTACACAGAGAGCATCCGTAGCCAAAACAAAACATTAAAGAGCTTGCGCTTAATGTGCGGGAAAGTTGATTTACAATAATGATAATAATAATACAATATTATAAATTTATTAAGCTCAGACAAAATCCTGTTTTACCACTATCATTCATATACACGTTCATACCTCCTTATTCTATCTTTATCTTTCACTCTCTGTCTCGCTCTCTCTCTCTCTTTTCTCTCTCTCTCTCTCTCTCTCTCTCTCTCGCTCTCTCTCTCTCTCTCTCATACCTCCATACTCTCATCAGTGGACAACATTATTTCGATGCTTGCAGACTGCCGAAGGACACTGCTACTGATTATTCAAAGCCATAAGAAAATCATACTGGCGTAAAAACAATAATACTGTACATCTCATTCGTAATATAAACACATGGAATAGTACATCTCCTATATAATTATATATATATGTATATATATACATAATATTACACATGAAACACATAACAACGCCTTGCTGGTTGTCCGCTGTACAGCGCTCTGACTCCCCATCACCCACCCTACCTCATTACCTCCCCCCCCTCCCCCAAGTGGCTATAGGCAGTGGAGGATATTGTACGAATGCTAGTGATCAGCGCCTGTATATATATGGCAGCGGCACTGTATACCCCCTTGTGAATTGAGAAAGTTGTAGAGTGATCTGGCCTGCTCGGGTAATAATAGTGTGAAATCGCGTGGACGGGCTTCAGCCTGGATACGAAACTTACAAATTGCATTATATTTATTATTACTGTTATTATCGAGGTAAAGATTAATATAAACATTGACTGCCCGCGTTAGTAGAATTCAGCCTTAACATGCGTTATTATGTCTCATCTTTGACCATCCTTATAAAGCTGTACAGCTATCATATTTGACTGCCGGAGGCGTAACGACTTCATAGCTCAACCTCTTCCATCAAATCTTGGTATCTCCATCATTCCGTACAGGGGTACCGTCCAAATCAGGATCCCCTGCACTTATTTTATCATGGCACTGAGCCAAAGGGCTTAGAACTCCAGCGCTTCTGGGTCGATAACAGCAATAACAAGAGCAATAACTGCTACTATAGCAACAGCAACAACAACATCAACAACAACAAAAACAACAACAACTACTACTGTAAAACTCAGTCAAAATCAAGCTTAAGGAGCGAGGTGAGAGCTGGAGCGAATGGCTGCGGGCCTGGGGGCGCGGGGGGTGGACTTCACAATACATGGTGGTAATAGCAGAATAAATGGCCGTAGGCATATCCCGTACGTTAATTAATGCACTGCGTTAACTACAGTGAACACTACTAGTGTTTTGAGAGTTTCCCGTGGTTACCGCAGTGCGTTAACTAACGTATGGATTATGAATACGACCACTGGCCTCTCGAAAAAACTCACAATCAGAGGATCTGAGGGTTGCGGTGATAGTCCTCACTGGATAAAATGATAGAATAGAATAGATCTTTATTAGGCTCTTGGCCAAACACAGTATAACAACAACAACAACAACAACAACAACAACAACAACATGATAGAGGGTTGTCTTGATTTTTACTTCTAGAATAGATATTGTACAGAACGGAGCTTAGATTTTTGTCAGTCTGACGGCAATCAGCTGAGCCTTTTCTGAAGTAGATTTCAAATTAACCTGACGTTTCCGGTATGTGTGGCTACTTGTGAAAAAAAAGGCTGTCGTAGATTAAAAAAAAAAAACTTTATAATTTTACAGTTGAACTTGTATTGACTCAAAAAGTTGGGATTACTTTTTGCTTCAAAATTGCAATTTCTGAAGGCTCAGTAGAATATTCAAGATAAGTTGATCATTTATTCTCAGCAGTCCTTGTTAGTGTCTGTAAAGAAAATATTTACTAGTTCGAGCCGAAAATCTAGCCCTCTGAAACGTCCTTTGTGTTGCATGCATTTTCAAGCTCTAGATCGGCGTTACTTGATCGTCTGCGAAGGATTTTCTTTATAATCAGGGCTGTGACAATGCTTAGTATAGTCAATACTGTCGCTGCAGTTAGTGTGCCAATCAAAATGTTCTTGATATGTGGAGGAAGTGGCGCTTTTTCAGTCACACTTAGGATTTCACTAGTTGGGACCACGATAGGAGCAGTCGTTGTCGTCGAGATGGTGGTCGGCATCGGAGTAGTTGTCGTGGTAGTAGTTGTAGTTGGGGTAGATGTCGTCGTTGTCGTTGAGGAAGTCGTGGGATCAGTGGTGGTAGGAGGCCGCGCCTTTATAAAATCAATGATTCTGCTGTCACCCTCCTTCTCATCCTCGTCCAATATGGCCGATTCCATTTCTTGGGCTCCGCTTTCTGGGTCTCGGAAGACCATCGAGGTTAGAGGAGTCACAAAGCCATTCTCGAGTGAACGGTAAAGGATTTCTTCCAAGGTCTTAGTCTGCCCTTGCGTTGTTGCTCTCTTTTGTTCCTCTATCAACTTCTCCTGTATGGTCAAATACGCCCATGTTAACTTTAGCCCAGCGTATGAAGAACCACACCGAAAGATGCCGTTTTCATTCTCTATCGGATCAAAAACTAAAGTCTCTGTCTCACTGCCCACCAGCTTCTCTTGTCCCGATGCACCAGCAACATCGATCTCAAAATCCATTTGCGTGACATTTTGCTTAAGTTTCCCGCTGACCACAGCTTCAGAGCCCATGAAGATGATGGGGTATACAGTTTTTGTCAAGGTCGTAATGTCCACTTCATCTTGGTCGTAAATGAAACTTACATTTTGTAAGGAAATGCTTGAGATTTCTTCGTAAAAGTTAGCTACCTGCGTAGCTGCATCTAGGNCTCTGTTGTCAGAAATGCATTTTAGAAGTTCATATTTTCTGGGATGGACTGTAAACGGATTCATTATGTGGTGCCAAGTAACAAGCAATAATCAATATAACTTACTGTTGTATTAGCAGTACAGAAGCGAAGAAATACAAATATGTAGATGATCAGCGCTGACCAGTGGTTCTTGAGCACCATCTTCTGTCTGTACGATTCACCTGACCAGAATAGGTGACAGTCTAGGCCTCTGGAGAAAATATCTGACAGTCTGTGATCTCTTCGAGACGATATGTTTGGAACAGTCAGTCTGTAGGAAGTTTATGGCCCTAGACCAAGAGCTGAGCTATCAAGTTCTGAAGCTGATTAGGGTCATCTGATAGTTATTGCATTGATGTTTTGTTGCAGGAAATGAACATACAATCATTTCTTTACACAAAAATATTGGCTCGATCTTATATAATATGTTTGAAAGGTAACCTGACTGACTGTCCGAAGTGTGCTTTTCTTCTGTAAACCTACCTCTAGAACTGCCCGTAACGACTAAAGCAAGCACCAGACGAGCGAATCACCTCTAGAACTGTCCCCAATTACTAAAGCAAGCAATAGACGAGCGAATCACCTCTAGAACTGCCTCTAATTACTAAAGCGAGCACCAGATGGAAGAATCACCTCTAGAACTGCCCCGAATTACTAAAGCAAGCACCAGATGGAAGAATCACAGGCTAATGCCCGCTTTACTTAGTATGAAATAACATTGTGGAACTTCCCCATGGCGTAAAGGTCTAGACTAGATCTACCCAATATTGCACAGTGTTAATTTGGCTATGTCACCCAGCTTGTCAGATTCCCAAGTTCGTTCAGGCACGTCATGTCTTGTGCAAAATTGGGCGGATTATGGTCTTACCTATTACGATTACCTCGGCGCGCACTGACTTTACACATGGAATCTGAAATCTTAGGTCATCTTCACTATAGTGAATATAGTCTTTTTAGCAGCAAACTCAATACTCTTACTTTGGCTTGGTTTAGGGCTTGGCTGCGGGCTTGGTTTCAAGTTTCGTCTGTAAGGTGAAAAAAAAAGGCGTTCGTGCAGGGCTAGGAAACACTTCCATTTAACAGACAGATCTTAATTAATTTTAAAAGCTGAAACAAACATGGCATTCTATTGTCTTAATGAGGTATTTTCAGACGGGTCAGTTACACCACATGATCTAGGGATTGCTAGGCCTTTTTGATAAATGACGAGTAATCATATGTGAGCAGAGCAAACTAAAGTGTGAGCAAGATTTCCTAGGTCACGTGATGGAGCTGAAAATACCTAATTTGTATGAGTTTACTACAGTCAAAGAAGTCTGAGATTTAGGCGGCGCCATGACCCAGCTGGCTTTCATAACATTCACCAGTAGAGTTTACTATTGAGGAATCATGTTGTCTTATGCAAGTTACGAAAATGACAGTGAATTATTTTTCGCTTTTTCAGTAAAATTTAGATTTCGGGATTTATCGGCGTAGTACAAGGTGGAAACGGAGCACTTAGTAACAGATGTAAGGAGTGAGCAGGCGCAAACAGATGCTCACACAAGGCAGGATAAAGGGGGGAAGTGCTCGAGAAGACAAATGCAGAGAGAAAATGGAAGAAGGAAAGAAAGTGATACGGTGGGGATCGAACCCGCGACCTCTGCGTCGGCACCCATCGCCTTGCCGTCAGTTTGGAATCAGGTAAACGTCTATACACGACCACGCCGCCACTCCAAAAAAAGTGGCTTAGTGGCCGGGGTCTTTCCCGAAGCCGAACAGAAGACTAGCGGTCTTCTTTCCTTCTTCCATTTTTTTCTCTGCATTTGTCTTCTTGAGCACTTCCCCCTTTATCCTACCTTGTGTGGGATTTATCGGCGTAGTGCAAAAAAAACGAAATATGCTTTTTCATTGGTTGGTTCAACAAAAATGTCTCAATGCAACCATAATTGTATTGAAGTTCAAGTTCAAAACTTTTATTAACACACCGTGCTCCCTACATGATAGATGAGAAAGAACGAGAGAAAGAGAGAGAGAGAGAGAGAGAGAGAGAAAGTGTAGGTGTGTGAGGTGTGTGTGTGTGTGTGTGTGTGTGTGTGTGTGTGTGTGTGTGTGTGTGTGTGTGTGTGTGTGTGTGTGTGTGTTAGAGAGAGAGGTAAAGAAAGAAGAATAGAGTGTGTGTATGAGTATGTTAGTGAGAGAGAGAGTGAAAGAGAGAGAGTACGTGTATGTGTAATTACAGAGAGAGTGGGAGAAAAAGAAGAAAGGAAGCGTGTTTGGAGGGTGTATTTCAGAGAGAAAACAAAAAGAGGGAAAAGGAAATGTTTGTTTATATATATTATGAAAGAGAGAGAAAGAAGGTGTGCGTGTATATATGTGGTGTGTGTATGTGTGTGTGTGTGTGTGTGTGTGTGTGTGTGTGTGTGTGTGTGTTTGTTTGTTTGTGATTGTCTGTCTGTCTGTCTGTCTGTCTGTGTCTGCGTGTGTCTCAGAGAGAGAGAGAGAGAGAGAGAGTGAGAGAAAGAATCTTTGATTCGTTAAGCATTTTGATCTAAACGGCTCATGACAACCATCAACACTATTTTTAATTTCCAACAAAAAGGACAACATCACTAACACCTGCTAAGCCTTCTTAAGCAAATATTGAAAATTACAGAAATTATGTGCTGAGTTAAAATGAAAAACATTGTAAACTAGACAGAGAGCATCCGTGGCCAAAACAAAACATTAAAGAGCTTGCGCTTAATGTGTGGGAAAGTTGATTTACAATAATGATAATAATAATACAATAATTATAAATTTATTAAGCTCAGACAAAATCCTCTTGTACCACTGTCATTCATTTACACGCTCATACCTCCCTATTCTTTCTTTATCTTTCACTCTCTGTCTCGCTCTCTCTCTTTTATCTCTCTCTTTCTCTCTCTCTCTCTCTCTCTCTCTCTCTCTCTCTCTCTCATACCTCCATACTCTCATCAGTGGACAACATTATTTGTAATCAATGCTTGCAGACTGCAGAAGGACACCGCCACTGATTATTCAACGCCATAAGAAAATCATACTGGCGTAAAAACAATAATACTGTACATCTCATTCGTAATATAAACACATGGAATAGTACATCTCCTATATAATTATATATATATGTATATATATACATAATATTACACATGAAACACATAACAACGCCTTGCTGGTTGTCCGCTGTACAGCGCTCTGACTCCCCATCACCCACCCTACCTCATTACCTCCCCCCCCTCCCCCAAGTGGCTATAGGCAGTGGAGGATATTGTACGAATACTAGTGATCAGCGCCTGTATATATATGGCAGCGGCACTGTATACCCCCTTGTGAATTGAGAAAGTTGTAGAGTGATCTGGCCTGCCCGGGTAATACTAGTGTGAAATCGCGTGGACGGGCTTCAGCCTGGATACGAAACTTACAAATTGCATTATATTTATTATTACTGTTATTATCGAGGTAAAGATTAATATAAACATTGACTGCCCGCGTTAGTAGAATTCAGCCTTAACATGCGTTATTATGTCTCATCTTTGACCATCCTTATAAAGCTGTACAGCTATCATATTTGACTGCCGGAGGCGTAACGACTTCATAGCTCAACCTCTTCCATCAAATCTTGGTTATCTCCATCATTCCGTACAGCGGTACCGTCCAAATCAGGATCCCCTGCACTTATTTTATCATGGCACTGAGCCAAACGGGCTTAGAACTCCAGCGCTTCTGGGTCGATAACAGCAATAACAAGAGCAATAACTGCTACGATAACAACAGCAACAACAACATCAACAACAACAAAAACAACAACAACTACTACTGTAAAACTCAGTCAAAATCAAGCTTAAGGAGCGAGGTGAGAGCTGGAGCGAATGGCTGCGGGCCTGGGGGCGCGGGGGGTGGACTTCACAATACATGGTGGTAATAGCAGAATAAATGGCCGTAGGCATATCCCGTACGTTAATTAATGCACTGCGTTAACTACAGTGAACACTACTAGTGTTTTGAGAGTTTCCCGTGGTTACCGCAGTGCGTTAACTAACGTATGGATTATGAATACGACCACTGGCCTCTCGAAAAAACTCACAATCAGAGGATCTGAGGGTTGCGGTGATAGTCCTCACTGGATAAAATGATAGAATAGAATAGATCTTTATTAGGCTCTTGGCCAAACACAGTATAACAACAACAACAACAACAACAACAACAACAACAACATGATAGAGGGTTGTCTTGATTTTTACTTCTAGAATAGATATTGTACAGAACGGAGCTTAGATTTTTGTCAGTCTGACGGCAATCAGCTGAGCCTTTTCTGAAGTAGATTTCAAATTAACCTGACGTTTCCGGTATGTGTGGCTACTTGTGAAAAAAAAGGCTGTCGTAGATTAAAAAAAAAAAACTTTATAATTTTACAGTTGAACTTGTATTGACTCAAAAAGTTGGGATTACTTTTTGCTTCAAAATTGCAATTTCTGAAGGCTCAGTAGAATATTCAAGATAAGTTGATCATTTATTCTCAGCAGTCCTTGTTAGTGTCTGTAAAGAAAATATTTACTAGTTCGAGCCGAAAATCTAGCCCTCTGAAACGTCCTTTGTGTTGCATGCATTTTCAAGCTCTAGATCGGCGTCACTTGATCGTCTGCGAAGGATTTTCTTTATAATCAGGGTTGTGACAATGCTTAGTATAGTCAATACTGTCGCTGCAGTTAGTGTGCCAATCAAAATGTTCTTGATATGTGGAGGAAGTGGCGCTTTTTCAGTTACACTTAGGATTTCACTAGTTGGCACCACGATAGGAGCAGTCGTTGTCGTCGAGATGGTGGTCGGCATCGGAGTAGTTGTCGTGGTAGTAGTTGTAGTTGGGGTAGATGTCGTCGTTGTCGTTGAGGAAGTCGTGGGATCAGTGGTGGTAGGAGGCCGCGCCTTTATAAAATCAATGATTCTGCTGTCGCCCTCCTTCTCATCCTCGTCCAATATGGCAGATTCCATTTCTTGGGCTCCGCTTTCTGGGTCTCGGAAGACCATTGAGGTTAGAGGAGTCACAAAGCCATTCTCGAGTGAACGGTAAAGGATTTCTTCCAAGGTCTTAGTCTGCCCTTGCGTTGTTGCTCTCTTTTGTTCCTCTATCAACTTCTCCTGTATGGTCAAATACGCCCATGTTAACTTTAGCCCAGCGTATGAAGAACCACACCGAAAGATGCCGTTTTCATTCTCTATCGGATCAAAAACTAAAGTCTCTGTCTCACTGCCCACCAGCTTCTCTTGTCCCGATGCACCAGCAACATCGATCTCAAAATCCATTTGCGTGACATTTTGCTTAAGTTTCCCGCTGACCACAGCTTCAGAGCCCATGAAGATGATGGGGTATACAGTTTTTGTCAAGGTCGTAATGTCCACTTCATCTTGGTCGTAAATGAAACTTACATTTTGTAAGGAAATGCTTGAGATTTCTTCGTAAAAGTTAGCTACCTGCGTAGCTGCATCTAGGTTCGTGTATATTTTCCTGGCAAACCCACTGTTCTTGGTTGAAAGAGCTTTGATGTATTCATAATCAGCATCATCCCCGAAAGCCAATCCGTAGATTGGTAGACTAGCGTCGATCGGTATGTCAGTCCTGTCTTGACCGTCCGTTAGGAAGAAAATCATGCCCACTCTTGAGGTATCTTTTCGTCCATTGAGCACTTGTCTAGCTGTCATTATTCCTTCCTTAATGTTTGTTTCGCCGCTTGCCTTGAGATTTTTAACGTAGTTTTTGGCATTCGCTATGAGGCTGCTAGTGGCTGGCTCGACATTTGCTCTCCATACTGAAGCCCCACTATTGAATGGCACCACATTGAAGTGGTCTTGCTCTCGAAGATCATCCAGAATTGTCATCATTGCCGTTTTCAGTTGCTCAATTTTAATACCCGACATGGAGCCAGAAACATCGAGTACGAAAACAATGTCCTTGGGTAATATTGTTTGGGAAGGGGCAAGAAAATGGACAAAGAAGCCATTCCAAATAATAACATCTCCTTCAGAGCCATGATCTACGTCATACTGGACCACCAAAGTGTGACACAACCCACTTCGGCTCTGTTGCGCTTTGGTGGGAGCAAAAATCACGTGAGCTGAGTTAGGAGTAGATTTATCGATTCTTGCAAGTGAATTGTCTCTCTCGTTGTCGTCAGCATTCACCATGTATTGAGGGTCCCGCAGGGCCGGAACTTTCAATAGAGTAATATTCTTTTTCTCTCGGATGGAGACCTCTACGACAAGATCACTCAGGACCTGGCCAGGAATCAGATACACCTGATTTTCATATCTCCCAAATTTTCTTTTCAGCATCTGCACATACGACACAGCAAAAGTTACGTTGGATCCCCCATTCACATCCACTGCCACCTCAAACGTGTTGCTGTGCATGAAGGTAGGGATGGTGTTTCCCTGAGGCCATACCCGACCTTGGCCGCCTCGATTTTTCTTGAACACTGTCCTCTCACGGATGAGACCCTCGTATTTCTTACCTCCAGTCTCAATGTTGCAGCTGACGATGAAAGCTTCTTTGGGTAGAGCAACGACAAAACCAACATTTTCGATAGCCTGCTGTGTGTTCCGAATCTTGCTCGTGATGCAGGTAGTAGCAAATCGATTTCTGATGTCTGTGCGAACATGATAGGACTCCATTACCTAAAACAAAGGGAAACAAAAACATAGTTAAATCATGGGTTCAAACATTATTAATGTGACTTCTAATGGTATCTAAGATATGTGGGTGAAATCTGGCGTCGAATAACTGGTGTCATAGCTAATGACACTTGTTCTAAGATCATCACCCTTGAGGGAGATGAATGCACCATTCAGCACTTTGGTGTGCAATTTTATATAGAAATCCAGTGCACTTATGGGAATAAGTTGCACACCAAGTCATGTGCATTACAGTTTCTGGATAAGAGTAGTGCCTTCTTAAGCGATGAAGAAAATGTGTCGCCTATGTCACGATAAAACCAATTTCTTTCCATTTATTTGTCAAGTAGTTTCTGTTGCAATAAAATTCATTTGATTTGTCATATAAAGCAGGGTCTCTATACACAGCAGCTATCAAAACAGCCTCCATTTTGAAAGCCGAATGAAATTTTAGTGCAGGAGTAAAATGTGAATCGGCAAACGTTTGTGATAAAAACAAACCGAAAAGCAGAAAGGTTTTAGCCAAAAGTCGAAAAGAGACGAACCCAGGGCTACTGCGAGAATTTTAATGCCTCTTGGGCTCTTCGTCAGTTGAAAGTGACATCATACGGCAAAAATGACGAAAACCGAACCGAAAACCCAACCCACTGCGTTTGAGGCGCCACGCTCAATCCAGGTTTGCCGAAGTTTTTTCTTTCTTTTTGTAATGAACTCACTAGTTTATATTATTACTATGATCTTCCATTTACCTCCTTTTAATTTTCTGTTAAGTATAAATGTAGAGATTTGACTCGGTATTTTATCCTAAGTTTACAGCTAATTTACATCTGTCTCATTGTTTTGTTTTGAGGAACAGGTTGAGAGCGCTAAATTTCTTAAAACCTCCAGAAATGACGCGGGTTAAATGTGTAATTAGTATGACGACATATTAGTCTCAATTTATAGCTACTATTAAAATTGACGAGCCTTTATATTTTGAAATAATATATTTTATGTGTATATGTAAATACAGTAGATGTTTGATTTTCTCAAATGAAAATCAAGATGGCGTCGTTTCCATGGCAACTGTGGACGTAGTTAACGGCTATCCTTTCTAGAAAGACCTATGTTCAGAACTTCGGAAAATTACCTCCTCTTCCCTCCCTCTACCCCCAAACGGTACTCTTGCTCGTAAAGATTTATCTCTTTTTTTTCTCCACAATAAAGCGAGGTGTGTAGGTGTAATGAAATGAGGTTAAGAGATTGTGTTAGTCAAAACACGTTTTCAAACCTAGTACGCGTCATTTTTAAGATTGCCTTCGTAGGCAGTTCCTGAACTTGGTCCACATGGACGCACAATGGATGGTGGCTGTTTCCATCTCATTATGGTAGGTAAGTAATGCTGTAATATTAATCCTCGTGATGCGGTGATAGAATAAAGTCTAGCGCCAGCTGGCTACGCCTGAATACGGCAATAGAATAATTCGCATCTCCTTGTCTAGCGTTGGCCCCAACGATCGAATATTGCTGCCCGCTGTCAGCTGACCTGCCGGCAGACAACACGTGCAACGGTCATTATCTGAAACAATGGGCACGCAGCCAGCGGGAGGCTGGACCCGAGATGCCTCGCGCTACGACAGTTAAAAATGTGTCTTACTTACCATTGTATCAGCGAGAGAACCATGAAGAAGTGCCAACAGCAGGACGATCAGAACTGACCAATGTATGTGAAAGGCCATGATTATTGTACCGTCTTCACACTCTATCGATGAGGATGGTGGAATCGGCCAAACCTGAGGCAATGCAGCCTAAGCGACACTGTAGACTGTTTCTGACAGTATCAGACGTTGATAATTCTTGGGTAACAGTAATTGACAATTTGTGGCAGTCGGTGGCAAAGATAATTGACAAACAGTGACCAGGATGTTGTTACTGGCTATGATATAACATAACATGGAAGGGCTCCGGTCCAAGAAACTGTGGCAAAGGTAATAAGAGAAATGGATACGATGGTTACAATGTTTAACCGCGATAGGATGACAGTGTCTCAAGAAGGTTTCTGGCCGGAGGTGAAGACACTGTCCTCTGAGACTATGCTCACACAGACATAGTAGTCTGATATATATAGGATCATTGCGTGCATAGACGGATATATTCCTACCCACGTTTAATTGAAGTGACACGCATGATTATGACCTTATTATGAAGAGATGAAGGCGGAATGGGAAGTGATAAAACAGGGCTTCTCAAACTGTTGTGGGCATACCCTCAGGATTTTATGGGCATACCTTTGGATTTTATGGGCATGATTTTATGAGCATGCCCTTTGGATTTTATGGGCAGGCCCTTGAGATTTTGCAAGAAACATCAGGGTCAGCAATGAATATTGAAGAATGAGCTGCGGTTTGACAATATTATTATTCATGAATGATGCTCAGTCAGTGGGAAAGACTCACATCAGACACTTATATAATATATAATATAGTCCATATGGCTCCTAGTTCCTGAATATAGTCACAGTACAGTGTTATAACATCACTGTACTGTTCATCGCATTTTTTATGATCTCAGTATCAAATAAGATCGGTAAAAGATAGTGACAACAATAATATTTACATACACGTTTAACAACATAGCAGCATCTGATCTCTTCGTATGACCCACTCCCATGAAAACCCAGTTGCAGCTTCAGGCCATTTCCAGCTCATTGGCGGTCCCTGTCTCTTTCGAGCCTAGACCCCAAATAACGCTGCTCTGCTTTGACCTAAACTGACCAGATAAGTGACATATGCATAAGCATAGGCCACAACTAAGGTTATTATGCACCTAGGATAGAGAATAAAATGACTTGAAAAGTTTATCACCCTCAACGTTAAGTTCAACTTTGGTGATATCAATGGTAATGCGCGTTTGCAACCTGAATATATTAGCGTGCCAAGCCCGTTCTGTTTCTGCAGAGTGCTTTCAGCAGACAACAACATGCATTATAGGGGTTTGCATTTAATTCGTGTACTATTAATTCTATCCCCACAGCGTGAGGATCCTTGACCGTGCCCCGATTTACCTATTAAGAACCATGCAGATTGCTGTTCGGGATGTAAAAGTTCTTTTGTTCATTATTTTAACATAGCATGCATTGCCTTCAAATTTGCATGGGCAGAATTTTTTCTTCCTGGGAAAATAATTTCTTCTTTGGCCACGTCCTTGAGGCTTCGCCTACGTCAGCATGGTCAATTGTACTTACATCGCGATAACCGGAACAATATGTAGATCTATATCGTCGTGCTGAAGTATAAGGTCACATTTAATATACTAGACCATTTTTGCAAAAGTGTATAGGCACTCAGAAACTCACCTTCTCTGAAATATGAGTGCAGAGATGCAGTTCTTGTTAATCCGTTTAAAGCAAAATTCTGTTTGATCTCTGAATTCGCTTAAGATTTATCCCATTTTAAAGTAATAAGATACAACAACTTGAGCAATTTTCCTTTCGTTATTTACATTCATTTGGAAAAGATTCCCAATCCGCTTGCTGAGTTCTGCGCAATCACTATTCAGTTTGGTATCACGTTGTTTAAAGTTGTAGGTCTGTTATGACGTGAATATTAAAATTGAGCTCGGAAAACTTTTATGAACAAACTGATATCTTAAAGGTATTTTTTTTTCATATGCATGCTATCCTCTGTGTGTGTGTGTGGAGAGGGGGTGTGGGAGGGTGTGTGTGTGGATCTGTCTGTCTGTCTGTCTGTCTGTCTGTCCGCCTGTCTGTCTGTCTGTCTGTCTGTCTGTCTGTCTGTCTGTTTTGTGTTGGTTTTTTTTGTTCCTCCATCTCATCTGTGTAGGATACGATGTTGTTCGTCAAATCTGAGAGCAGCAATTAAAAAAATGCCCCTGATAATTGCTACCACTCATTACTGGTAAGCAACTGGAGTGCCGGTCAAGTGGGTGTGAAGAGGCTGCTGGAGACAGCGTTGGCGGGGGAATCGAATGTTGACCCAGAAGTAATTTGTCCATCTTCTTATTTTTGAGATTTTGAAAGTCTGTATCAAGAACTTCCTATCCTGTAAAGGATTTAACCCTAATGGAGCTATGACAGAAGTAGGTCTACCGTCCGGTCCCTATGTTTGAGTGCGCCAATAAAATATAATTATTCGCATTTCCTTGCCGAACGCTTGGCGAGGCGGTCAGATTTTACAGTCGAGTGTCAGCTGAGCGGCCAGGAAACAACATGTTAACACGGTCATTATTTGTAACAGTGGTCATGGGTCATGCAGCCNGGGCTGGACCTGGGGTGCCTCATGCTGCAAAATTAAAGAATTTCATGTAAAAAAACAAGTTTGACCAACCGGTCAATCTCCACTTTTCTCTACCTGGGTTTATGGTGAAACGGCCTATCAATAATATGGTTAGATTCCTAAATCTTTTAAATTCGTATGATAATAAAGAACTCAAAAACGTAACAACAGGATTCTATCGTATTTTAACCCTCTAGTGCCCAGCGTATCAGATCTGATACATTTCGCGGAACAAAGAAAAAGCAAACCAAGATCATCACCCCACCATAATAGTGTGAAGTCGCATGAGCGGGCATTAGCCTGGATATGAGACTTATAAACCGCATTATTATTATTATTATTATTATTATCATTTTGATGCTTGTTCCAGCATAGTGGATCCAGAAATGATCCAAAAATTGTAAATAGGGCTGGGCACTAGAGGGTTAAGAGAATACGAACAGTTGAAGTGACACAAGTGTAAGTTCCCTTTCTGCTAGGGAGGTGGGGAGGGTTGTTAGTTTTCTGTTACACAGATGCGTCTGATCAAATGGGATTTGTGGAAGTTGAGAGTGAGTGAGTGAGAGAGAAAGGGTGTGAGACAGGGAGAGAGAAAGTTAGTGGGAGAGACAGACAGAGATAGTGAGACAGAGACAAAGAGAAAAAAAACAGAGATGTCAATGACTAAATATAAGAGACTGGTGTACATAAAATATGTTTTTTTTTTTCATTCATTCTTTTGTATTGATGTGACGTTTTATTGTATAATATGGTTGGCTTTCGCTTAAATAAATAAACCTGAAACTTGAAATTTGAATAATCATAACAGTCTGATATGCCGTAATGACCACTTTCCTAATGATGATCTCGGCTGTTTGGCTCACCGGCCTATCGCGTTAAAAAGTGCAGTTTGACGCAAAAGGTAATCCCAGCCCCAACAGGAGAAGGGTCTTCTAGTTTTGCACGTCGTCATGTCATTATTCTCAGAGAGTACTGCAGCTGGCGTCGCTAAATTTAACCTAATTTTGATTATTGCCTATTAGGATTGTCTGAAACTGGTCAGTTGTATAATAATAATAATAATAATAATGCGGTTTATGAGTCTTATATCCAAGCTGATGCCTGCTCATGCGACTTCACACTATTATTACCCCAGCAAACAGGTCACTCTAGGATTTTCTCAACACCCTTGAGGGTACACACTGCCACTGCCATATATAGACGCTGATCACCAGCACTTTGACAATATCAGTCACTGCCTATAGCCAGATACCCATTTTACAGAAAAGTGGTCTGAGGAAAATGTAAATGAGATGCTTTCTCAAGGCACCTACAACATGACCCCGTGGTCAGGAATCGCAGCCACGACCATTAGATCTTGAATCCAACACTGCAACCTTTTAGCCACGCTGAAAATGAACATTAAATATCTTTGTCATAACATTGCCATTTCTGCACCATAAAGGCTTATGAGGTCACTTAATTCGCAACCTCACAAGTTTAAAAACGACCAAGTCTGAAAGTGAAAGTTTAATTGGTGGTACTTGAAATAGCGGTATTACGAGGTCTGTCTCAAAAATAACTTTCCCTACCCCACATTTCAAAAACCAATGAAGATAATGTCACCAAATTTGGAACAATGTACCTTCATTATATTAGCTATTCAACATAGTCACCACCATTGTCCTAGTACTTCTGCCACCGACGCAACCAGCTTTCAAAGGCGGCGACATATGTCTCTTTGTCCAGCACTCTAAGAGCAGCTTTTGTGGCCAAGATAATGTCTTCCCCTGTGGACATGTCCCAAACCGCTGCCCCCTAAGGTGTTCTTTCATTTTACGGAAAAGGTAAAAGTCACAGGGGGCCAAATCAGGAGAATATCAGGGGTAATTCAGTATTTCCCAGTTATACGAGTGCAGAAGTTCTGTCACCACATTGGCTGTGTGCACAGGTGCGTTGTCATGGTGAAAAATCACACCAGTTTCAAGCAATCCAGGACGCTTTTTCCTTATGGCAGGTCGTAACTTTTCTTGAATAACCATTTTGTAGTAGGTAGCATTGACAGTAGTGCCTATTGGAACAGGCCACGATAAGATGATGCCTTTGTTTTCAAAAAATATAATATGCATGACTTTCAATGCACCCTGTTTGCGACGAACTTTCGCTGGGGAGGTTCATCGGTGTCCAACCACACAGCAGATTGCCTTTTCAGCTCTGGGTCCCAAGAATAGACCCAGGTCTCATCGCCAGTTATTATTCGATCTAAAAACTGCTGACCCTCACGACGATAACGACGAAGAAAACTTCGGGCGCACGTCATTCGTTGTTCCTTTTCATCTTGATTCAGCAAATGGGGCACCCATTTAGTGAACATCTTCTTTTTGTCAAGTTTATCCCAAAATTCAATGAACCGGAGCAGAAGAAATAGAAACTTCATCTGATATCTCCCTGCATGTTTTCCTTTTGTCTTCACCAATGGCTATCTCTACAGTATCGATATTTGCATCTCCACATGCAGTCACAGGCCTTCTAGGTCATGATCCTTCCTCATCACTGATGCGCCCCTCATGAATCTCTCTTACCCATGATCTTACAGTTTGAATAGATGGAGAGTGATCTCCTAAGGCAGCTAATAGATCTTGATGAATTTCTGGTGGCTTTTTTCCCAAAAGAATCGAAAATTTTATTAGTGTTCTGATGTCATATCTGGAGAATGATTTTTTCAAAATGTTGACGTCCATTTTGCTGGTTAAACTCATGACAGATGGTATAAACAAACCCCTATAACTTTGCTTCCGTTCAAGGCAGGGCCACAACGTTTTAAGGGGAATTTTGGTATGATGGTGCTCATTAGTGTGAAGTTCCATGGATTTATTTTAATATTTCAAGATTTTACGAGGTGGAGAAAGTTATTTTTGAGACAAACCTCGTACATTGTCAAACGTCCTACGAGGGAATGTGTCTCTTAAGAGAAATGTGTACAATATTCATGAAATTTCTAACGTTTACAGAAAAAAAAATATTGATGAATAAATAACCGAAGGGACAAATGCTCAACAGTTACAGGTTGAAAAAAAAATACAAATTTTAATTGATGGCACTTAAAACAGTGATATCACATTGTCAAAAACGTCTTACAAAGAAATGTTAGTCTCTCTCCCAAGAGAAAAGTGAATGAATGGTCTTGGAGTTTTCAAAGCTAACAGACTACCATCCAAACTTTAAGCAACAAAATATGCAGATTTCAAAGCGCCATGCATGGGAACCACGGCAGTTATTTCATTTCCTTATGATAAACAATATCACAAAAATTATCTCATTGCAATTATTTAACTGCATGCTCATAGATAATCGTGCAGATGCATATATCAACAAAATGTTTTTGCACTGCTCTAAATGCCAACATGCATGCATCGTTGTCATTACTTTCTGATATCTGTTTCTAATCTACATACAAATAAAAATGGACAATACACCATTTTAAGCATACCCATGGTACTGGTTCGTATTGTGTGACTATTGGTTTAATGTCAGTATTAGCTTCAGGAATTATCCTTGGCATTTTGCCTCAAGATGAGCAAACTTTAAATTGGAAGTATGGCCTTTAGCTTGACATCGACACTTTTAGCATCTAGAAAATTTCAGATTACAGAAACCTAATCCAATTTCACTCTTTGAGCCAGTAAACTGTTTGCACTACTGTCACTATGAAGAAATTCCACAATCTCTACCTGTTCTTTAATAGTTTGAAGAATTCAATGAACTTATTAACTATGTTAATGATGAGCGTTGTTTCTCTGTTGATAAGACAAACTACAATATCTGTGAAACCAAGTCTCTTCTATACTTATTCAAATACTTATTGCAATCGCCACAGGTCACCCTAATAAGACTACAGGCGTGCAGTTCGTTTTTTCACAAGTCGTGCCAATTCCTTGACCGGCAGTGCTGCATCCCCCTTGTTTTATCGCTCGCTCTCGCTCTCTCTCTGTGACGTCATAGAGACACTGCCAAGCCTGGCTTGCCTTGTTTACCTTTGGTTCGGAGTGGAAGACACTGAGATTAATTAAATTTTGTGTATCACTCGTTGTGTGTGTGTTGCTTTGATTTGTATATTTTCTTGAGATAGGTCTAGTCTACTCCGTTATGTATAGACTTATATGATAACATTATTACTTTGTGGGATCTATACCCCTTTCCTTCCAGCCATCCCTCTTTTCCCCCTAATGATCCCAATTCCTGTCTCAAGCATGAAAACAACGGGCGCCATTTTCACATACCATGTCAACATCTACGTGCAATTTCAGTCAGCTGATACGAACAGCGTTGGGTCCGGCGGGAACGGGGGAGGGGCAGAGGGATGGTGGGCCATCAAAAACAGCTCCCCTTCTTTGAATTCTTGACAGAGCATGAGAGAGAGAGAGAGAGAGAGAGAGAGAGAGAGAGAGAGAGAGAGAGAGAAACACAGAGATGGATGGGAATGGAGTGAAAAAAGGCATTAGACTTCTAATTGGTGAAAATAGCATGCTGTTACATGCCTTAAGAAGACAGTAAGATATCTGTCCTTTGGATAGATTGTGGAGAATGGGCCCTAGATTTGTGAACCTACCTGCAAATTATTTTACTTTCTCCTGATTTTGTAAATTAAACCTGAAGTTTGGGTCATTCACTTCGGTTTCGGTGTGTCTTTCTGTGCGGAGCACTTGTAATTAAGGAAACCAATTCGCTTGTTTACACCTTTCGATGTGTCGGTTCGCAGCTCGAAAACGAACTGCAAGATCTATATTTTGAACATCATTTTTAATAAAGTTATTGAATTCTGCAAATAATTAAAGAAGACTTAGAGATTGTGGAATTTCTTGTAAGTGACAGTAAAGAAAACAGTTTATTGGCTCAAAGAGGGAAATTGGATTTGGCTTCTGTAACCATTAGTCTATAGGAATGCTTTACTGCAGCAATATTTCATCTTATTTCTAAAATTTCACACATTAATCAGCTGCGATATATGGAAAATACTTTGTCATTCATTGGATAGATGGGAAACACGTAATAATTTTGCATTCCAGGACTCTCCGAGCGCAAGAAGTGCCTAGATCTAAAAGCTGAATGCATTTTTTTAAAATGATGTTAAGGATCTTCAGATGAATTTGAAATCATTAAAGGGGTGGGGAGGGGGAGGAGGGTAGATATAGCTTCCAATGCCTTAAATCTATGAAGTGGATAATACATTCAAGCACGAATTTCTGGAATACAAGTAAGTCGAAATGACGGTCCCCACCTCCCTCCTCTTTCCAAACAAATCGTTCAGACCTGGATTTATATCTCCATACTGCAAACACGATTGAGTCGAATCCAAACGTTCCTTATAGGTATACAGCAACAGATATTAATCTACGCAATAATTACAATGCGTTCGGTATAATCTGTCTTACTACAAAAGGCTTGACTATGCCTTCGATTTATAAATTGAAATCAATATCATCACACTGACGAAGTGATTACACAGTACACTGACCATGTAATACATTTTATCCTATGAAATAAATATACGTGGATCTATGCCTGGCTAATAAGTGACAATTCAGTAATGCCACTCCGTATGCAAAACCTCTCCCTTCTCCGCCACCCTCCCCACCCCCCTCAACCTTCCCAAACGCCTCATTCCTTCTCCCCAAACTTCCATCTAGTCTAGACGTCTTGTATAAGATCAGCCTTACCGGTAGTTTGAAAAATATAGTATCTATCTTTTCCTTTGATCAGCACTGAACTTAACAAATTGTAATGTTAGATGCTAACAACTGGATTTCATGGCACGTCTACTACTCCTAGACATATCTCGTTACTTTCCATTAGACAAATTGAATGTTAGTCTCATTGTTGAACACTCATCTTCGCTCATTTGATACGCTGTATTTTTGTTCAGAGACAACGTATAAATTTCGGGCGAATTGCCACATGATCTCTGTTCGTTCAGTTCTCTCATTCCCATGATTCTGAGAACCAACAAACAGTTCAATCACTGAAAAATCCATTCAAACAGCACCATGTAACGCAGTACGGGTGCAAAAGGAAAGTCATGGTGAGGCAGACAGTGCGACGCCTACCCCTTGGTCTTTCACAAGGGCTATTACGGTGTTTTACGCAATGAGATGTAATGTTACTGATATGAAATTAAAGGAGATAGATTGAGCTTTACATTGCCGCTAAATTTATGCAGATAAGCCGAGCTGTCATTGAGTAACTGAGGTGTAAAGTTGGGTAAACTGGTCTGCGTGTCAAGTTCACAGCTCTAGCCTATGTGCTAGGTACTCCCTGTATTCATAGACCAATCATATTATTGACAGGGATTCAGTGATATGGGTTTTTGTAGTTGGAACAAATAAACAACAGTTCTGGGTCGAAATCGTCATCTTCTTCGGCCTGTAAGCCTGTGACTAGCATGTTGTCTCCTGACGTCACTCCTAAGGGCAGGCACTATCATACCTCAGAGGCTGAGCTAGATTACGCTACTATCTAGGTCATTTAAGCGGGCTTGACCTTTAATGTAGGTATTTTCTTTCGTTTCTGAGCTACGAACTGACACATCGAAAGGCGTAATCAAGCTAACTAGTTTCCTTAACAACAAGTGCTCCTCACAGAAGGCCACACCGAAACCGAAATGAATGACCCAAACTGCAGGTTTAATTTACAAAATCAGGAAAGACTGCAAACTAATTCGCAGGTAGGTTCACAAATCTAGAGCCCATGTCTTCATAAGGCTTATGCACAAACTCTATTTTCATCCAATTAAGAGTCTGTAATCATGAATATAATAATATGAACTGCTCTGAGTACTTATATTTTAGTATTAGATTTTAACATTAATTACGGGATATTAATCAGGATATGTGCATCATTATATTTAGCCTGTAAATCCTTTAAAAGTCTGTTTAGTTGCAATTTGTTTAAGACAATTATTTATCACGATTTAAGGAAAATGATATAAGTATGAATTTGTCTCAGCCCTTTCTTTATTGAAACTGCATCCCAGGTGAATGAGGGTGAATAGAACTTGTAAATGGCAGCATCATTGTACATTCCTCAGGGAGTTAGAAAAACTCATGAATAATCTAGTCTGCTGAGTTTTCAGTAATTTTAAGGTTGTATGAATCTTTTGTAGCCAGAGAGGTATGAAGATGCCAGTAGTCCCTGGCATTAGGATATGCAACTTTAAACAGTCACTATGAAATCAGAAAATTGACCATGGAAAGGGGGGAAAAGGAACTGGATTTGAATTTCAAAGGCTTAGAGAGGTGCAACTACATTTTTAGACTCAGTATAGGCAGGGTTTAGCCACTCAAGTATAATCTTTATGGTTGTTGCTATGTGAGTAAGGTTATTCTGTTTACCTTGTGAAAAGGTCTAAAATATTAGTTTGAACTTCCTAAGTTCTCACAACCTTTTAGGTTTAGGGACATTTCACTATGATTCGGAATGTGGAGAGAGAGTTAAAAACAGTTGCGTGGAAAGTACTTTGGCATGGGATTCAGGGGTTAAAAAGGGATGTAAAACCTTACATAGCCAATAGTGAAAAAAACATAGACATCTTCACACCAGAATTCAAGACGTTTAAACGATATTATTATTTTACGTTCCATAACCCTTTGAAAGCTTACCTCCCCTCACCAAAAAAAACCCACACACTTCA
>JAWQUT010000102.1:1337290-1349095 GCA_033807755.1 Ellobium chinense | reverse complement strand
ATATATATATTTCTCTCGGACATGATGTGTTATGCAAGAGCCTAAGCACATTATCTATCTTTGACCGAAGTGTGTCTGTCTGGTAAAATATAGATGGGTAATTTTGACTACCTATGATTTATGTTAAGTTCTTTTAGCTTCTTTCCGGTATAATGTGTTACTGATATGCCTAGGTATTTCATCTATCTGTAATAATTGTAAATCTGTTTCTGTGTATGTCTATGGACAGTGTTGTGTTATGAATCTGTCACCTGTCAATACATACCCACTGCTTTATATCTATCTGGTGTGACTGTGTGATGTGACGTAAAGGTGGCCGAGATACATTTATCTGTTTATTATTATAAAGTCAATTTAAGTAGAGCCTGCCTGGCTTCCTGGTCTCACTGAAGGACATGATTGGTGAATCGGGCTGATGGTCCATCCATCCATCCATCCATCCATCCATCCATCAATCCATCCATCCATCCATCCATCCATCCATTTATATATTCAAAATCTTATATAGATTTTTATTCCGCACTGTTTTCTGAAAACCATTAAAAATTAATAAAAATGCTTTGCAGTTTAGCAGATTGCGATTAAGGAAGTCAATGTACATGTACTCAGTTTTTCAACGATGATAACAGACTTGCACACAACTGTTCTCATTAAACACTATTCCTTATTTCACCCTTATAGCAATGAATTCGACAGCTTACAATGAAACAAGTCTTCAGGATTCAGCTGTGTGTCTAAACACGTCCTCCAGTCCCATCTCCGGGAAGGACGTCGGTCTTATCTGTCTGAGGACAGAGCCTGGAACCATCCATGGGATAGTGGAATTGGAGGAGGGCCCATTCACTCAACTGACTTGCTTCGTGGAAGTGTCCAACGGATCTGCTGGCATGGTAAGCTGATGTCTTGACATGCATAAATAAACCCAGATATCACAGACCCGCCTTAGCCAATGAAAGTGAATGGTTCAAATTGCATCAGTTATCTTGCAGTCAGTCAAAATAAGGCTTAAGTCGTTTTGAATTACATGGAGTTATTGTATGAGATGCAAGCTTAGTGTTTGCATTATCATAAGATAGATGAAGTTTTGACCTAGCATTTTTCGGCTTTTGGACCGCATCAAGTTATTTGAATGATATGAAAGATTAGTGTGTGCACTATCATTTGGTAGACAAAGTTTTAGCTTAGCATTATTCTTACCAGGAATTAATCTTTTGAAGTAGCAAAGAGTCACCCTATACAGTGGAAAACAGTTCTATGAAAAACAAAAATCCCTCTAAACGTCATGTAATCGTGATTTTATTTACAATTACGCACTGTTCCTCCCTTTACAAAAAAAATAGTGTATGTGGGTACAGAGAGGATTCTAGTGTCAGTTTTAAAATCGATTTCAGAAGCCCTAATCACTTTAAGAGCCTGATATTTAAAATTACATTAAATTAAATCAAATCAAATCATACGAAATCTATCCAACCATAATTAACCCTAAAATGAATATGTTTTACAATTATCATACAATGATTCTTTCATAATAATAAATATATCTACAGTAGTGCATATAATACAGTGTACATGATACATAATACTATATCATTATCACAAACCAGATCTATAAAGCAATCTCTGTCGCCGCATAACAAGCCCAGATTCCTTCTCTTCTCTCCTCCCCTTCACCGCCCCCGGTCGAATGCCGGGTATTCATACACACCTGAGTGGAGTGGGACAGTACGAATAACGTGTCTTTCTCAATCACACTATCTCGCAAACCGCCTATTCCAGGAATCAAGCCCACAAATCCAAGACTTTATCTGTCTTCACTTTGTGAGAACTACTCCCAGGCCACATGGCTACGCTGCCTTTGTTCCAAGTATAGCGACATAAGACGCACACTGACTGGCTGCAAGACAATTTATCCAAATTACAATTCTGGTATGGTGCCTTTGAGATTGACTGCCTCACAAATGACGTGTTCCATATGGAACCGGAAGACTTGCGTCTGTAGACAGATGGTCAGCCGGCCTAATTCGCATAATTATACGGAAACAACAATCAGTTGTGTTTACATTGGAAAACGGGTCAGACATAAAATATCAAAAGAATAAGACAGACAGCTCTGAATATAGTCTAAACCTCAGCAATTACCGACAAATGTGGGATTGTGGATCAGTTTGATTAACACAGTGACTGTGCAATGAGACTGCACACTTAGAAATCGAATTTCCTGATAATTTAGAGATGTAGACTTTTCTAGCCTAGGCTACCGGTAACCTATACTCACACGGCCTCGCTCGAGATCATGTAAACACAGCTGATTGCTTTTTTCCGCACATGCGCAATAGGCCGGCTGACCTTCTGTCTGCAGACGCAAGTAACCGGAAGTAAAAGTCCGATCTTAGCCAATGAAACCGGAAGTAGCCTATCAAATTTCCCGACAAGCCAAATTTGGTTTAGAATGTCTTACAAACCTTAGGTTGAAAGAAGTCAATGGAATTCTTGATATTACCTTGTGAAAGTTGCTGCTTTTTGGCTCAGATAAAGTGCATTGTTATTCTCTGGCCAGAGCTCAATTAAGCTTTAAAAGTCTATGACACTATCCATTGCCCAGAAGAGATCGGCTTCAACGTAATGAAGAGACAATAGGAGAAAAATACATGTGGTTTTTTTTATTCTTTTCTTTTTACAGCTTAACTGGACATTCGTACCAATTCACCCAAATGTCACAAGTGGTCCAGCGTATAATTACAAATTCGACGCAAATGAAACCCGCATATCATTTCATCACAACGAACGAGCAGTCTGCACCTATAATTTGACCCGCCTAAACGCATCGGTAGTGCTGGAGTTCGGGAATTTCAGTGAAGAGTGCGAAGGTTTCTACACGTGTTATAGCTCACTGTATCCCATCGAAACGACCATACTGGTTTTGGTGGAAGAACCAGGTAAGCTATGTACTCGTCGGTACTGCTGATACTGTTGCTGTTGCTGCTGTGGTGGTGGTGGTGCTGCCGCTACTGCTGCTGCTGCTGCTGCTGCTGCTGCTGCTGCTGCTGCTGCTTGAGTTTCAGTCATTAAGTGGTGATATTGTGGTGCTGTTGTTTGCACTACTCTGTGCTAGAGTCAATGGCGGTGCTGCTGGTGTTGGTACTATTTTTGATGTTGTGAATTTCTTTTCTCAGGCTCTAGTGATAACAATAAACGCATAGACGGGATCTTGAGTAGTGTTTCTAGAGTGACAGAAGAGGGTAATATGAATAATGATAATAATGCCGTTTATAAGTCTCGTATCCATCCAGGCTAATGACAGCTCACACGACTTCACACTATTACCCCAAGCAGGCCTGTTCACTCTAAGACTTTCCCCACTCTCTGAGTACCACACAGTGCCGCACCCATTTACAGGCGATGATCACTAGCATTCTGACCATATCTTTCATTGCCTACAGCCAGGTACCCACTTTACAGACGGATTAAGTGAGGAAAAAGTGAACGAAATGCTTTCCCAAGGCATTTACAACACGACCCGCAGTGGGGAATCGAACCCACGATCTTCAGATCGCGAGTTCAAAGCCATAATCATTTGGCCACATTTTCCATATAGGATAAAATAAGAGTTAAGATAAGGATAAGAGTTAATAATTATGATGATGACTGTAATAATCAAATAAACGTGTCAGCCCTTTTTCCTGCCGCTTCGACCATGCCTCTTAGCTCAAGGCTTAGTTTAAACTTTAGTTTAAAATGCTACTTCTCAATGTCTTTTCATGGGTTTGAAATGCTGCTGAAATGCAATAATGGTGATGACAACACTTTAGTACCGAATTCTGGATTTACTTTAACATGGATTGTTAAATTAAATTTCTAACACACACAACAGTTAAGACTTTAATTAAAACCAGCACAAAACAAAAAAAAAAGGAAATCCCTTTTAGGAGTTTTAATAAAATTAGCATGAAGAGAAATAAAAGTGACAGCAGGATACATAATGTGCACTAGATCCTCCACCCATTTTCCACCCAGTACAAAGTATCCTTGGAGCAAAAAAAAAATATTTAATTGGAACAAAAATGCAACACTCAAAATATGATTTTACTTTTTCCTGACATAAACTCCGTATTCACCCGTTTCGCATTCTTCCATATTTCTACCAGGTCCAGTATCATCTAAACATACAAGTTCTAGTGTTACTGATTCTCATGTAATCAAACCTCATGTAATCAACATATTGCTGTTACGTGCTTGTCCCGAGTCTAATGTTTTCTATATGGATAATTCCATATATGGATAATTCCATGTATGAATAATTCCATATATGGATAATTCCATATCCACATAACCAAATTGAAGAACATTCTGGCATGGTTCTGTGTATAAACATTTCGTGAGGTTTTATTGTACTTTTATCTGAAATGATGGTGATTCTAAATCAATACTGTGCTCTCAAGAGAGCAGCGTGGCTGTCGGGCTTGTGAATAATTCTCAAACTGAAGACTGATCAGCCTGTGGTTCGTGGGTTCGACTCTTTGAGTCCGGCCCTTTACATTGTGGTTAGTGTCCCTGGGAAGGAGACTTAACTCTTAATTCCCCGCTCGATTCAGGTGTCAATAGGAACCTAGCTAAGAGCTAGGGACGACCATGGCTCTGCACTGCGGGGACTAACAATGACTCAGTAATCAATTTGGTTTATAATAACATAATAGTATTCCATAAAATATGAATGCCATTCATACTTATGCATGTATCATCATAAATGATGAATGGTTTTGGAAAAAAAAAACGATATCACTTTCGAGATAGGTAACGCTAGATTCCATCCTCCGTTTTATCTTCTTTGAGACTTCACCCTGCCCAATGGAACCTGGACAATCAACTCTGTCATTCCAGGTCCAACCGAAAGTACAACGACCAGATGGCCTCCCAGTACCACATCAAAATCTTTTGAATCCACTCAAGACACTACAATACCTGGAAGCTCATCCTGGCCTCTACCTGAAAGTACTAAGACTCCATCCCCGACTCCAACAACCCAACCTCCCACTTCCGGTAGTACTAGTACTCCTTACCCCTCTATACCTCCACCCAGCGGGCAGACGGGGGGGTCCGGTACAAACTTCACAGCTGTCGGGGCAGGAATCGTGGGCGTCCTGCTTGTAGTGGGTGTGGCTGTGGGTGTTTACATCTGGAGACGACGGGTAAGCATTGAGATCGTGGCGAATGGAGGATGAATGAAATGGATGTAAGATCACTTGTTGAAAGACAGTATGAGATCATGTGTAGCATCAAAAAAGCGGACCATGGAGAGACAAATTCTGAACAAAAGTGGGGACTAGGACCTACATTGAAAGCACACTAAATTGCACAGAATTGCAGATTGCAGTGATATTCTTACAAATATAAAGGGAACCATGCCTCCAGAATATATTTTGTAGCTACGCCACTGCCATTTATGACATGTGTGTTGGTTATACGATTCCAACCCTTTTTTTTTTGTCATAATGACGACGAGACTGTAAGCTGCCTATACACTCCACTGGCTTGTGATTAGGGGTAGTGGCTGTAGTTTGGTATCAGATAGAAGACATTTGCAGCCATGAAATTTGTCGGGATTGGAGATGTTCAGGACTGTATTGTTTGGTTCCTGCAATTTTACACAGTGTCAAGCCACATCCCTTCCTTAGTAAAGGAATTATCAGTATCTAGGCAAACCAAGATGGCTGCTATTGATGCGGAAGAGATAGAAATAAGATTAAATAATTCGCTGACTTGCAAGTGATGTTTGCTTTATTTATATCTTTGCTTCATTCATACATACCAGGATTGATCCTTGCCCCAGCCTCATTGATAAGATGTTCCACTGACAAATTTCAAACCTTAGATAGTTGCCGCCCTGTTGTCGAGCATTCTTTTCCGGTGATCCAGAAGACGTCACATTTCTGGCGCGCCTTAAGTAGGTATGCAGCCTTCCTCACTGTGATTGGCGCGCATTAACCAAAAGCATACCGCTTCCTAAAACTTACCTACAGAATACAAGGAAGTGATGTGGTTCCTCATTTTTTCATATTGCAGGGACCTAACAAACAAAGCTTAAGTGAACTGGAAATGGATTTGGCCTCGTGCTGGTTAACAATGGGGGCTTTTGTTATATTTGTGGACGGAGGAAAGGTGTAAAATAGTGTAAAAACGGGTGGCGAGTGAAAGGGTAAAGGATGAAGGGCTCACGAAGCGTTTAATATAAAAGGATATTTCCATGGAAAGGGTATTGCAGATGTTCTATTCATATTTATGACCGAAAGTTTTAGGTAGTCTCTACACATTTTTTATCTTGATTGTCTTTATAGCGAAACAATGGAGGCGGTCGTCACCAAAAAGCAATATCTACAATATCTGGCACGAATATACCTCTCTTCACTAATCCAGCCTACGCTAAAGAGGTAAGGCAGTCGTCATTTAAAGAAATGGACATTGTTACCACTATAATCAGAATCCTCAGTGTCATTATAAATATCATCAATAACATCATTTTACCTTCATCTTTTTCTCAACTTTTGGTTTGTTTGTTTGTTTTGTGGTTACTGCTGTTGTTAGTTTTTGTCTTTTTCACCCTTTTCTATCTATTTATCTATTTATCTATGTATCTATCTATCTATCTATCTATCTATCTATCTATCTATCTATCTATCTATCTATCTATCTATCTATCTATCTGTCTGTCTGTCTGTCTGTCTGCCTGCCTGCCTGCCTGCCTGCCTGTCTGTCTGTCTGTCTGTCTGTCTGTCTGTGCCTGCTTGCTTGCCTGTGTGTTTGCCTGCCTGCCTGCTTGCCTGGCTGTCTACCTGGCAGTCTGTCTGTGTGTCTGTCTCTGCCCTCTGGTTGTCTGTCTGCCTGTCTGTCTGCCTGCCTACTCGTCCGCCTGTTCGCCCGTCCATCCATCTGTTTGCCTGTCCGTCTGTCTGCTGTCTGTCTTTTTTTCTCTCTCTCTCACTCTCTCTCTCTCTCTCTCTCTCTCTCTCTCTCTCTCTCTCTCTCTCTCTCTCTCGATTGTATGTATGTATGTATGTATGTATGTATGTATGTATGTATGTATGTATGTATTTATGTATGTATTTTTGTCTGAAATTCTGTGCTTTGCCACCTTCTGCTTTTCTAGCTCAATCTCATCCTAGGTGACGAAAATAATTCACAGTCTATTCACTAGGTTTAACACTACTCATACTGAAACTTTTAGATAAGTTAAAATTTGAAGAATATTATCCAAGAGCACACACAGCCACCCTTTCACCCTCTGCCATTTCCAGGAAGGGAACAGTCTAGAGGAGTTTCCAAGAAAAAACATTCGGTTCCTGGACACCATAGGAAAAGGGACCTTCGGCACAGTGGTCAAGGCGGAGGTGCTCAACATTCATAAGAAGAAGAAAGGAGCAACAAAGCGCTGGACAACAGTGGCTGTCAAGATGACTCTGAGTAAGATTCAGAGGCGTGGGAGATTAGTATTTAGGGGATGGGCCTCGCGTAAGAGTGTAGTGGTTTTTGCAGAAGATGGGGCAGCATTCAATTAGCGATGATTCACAAAAGGTTGACATCACTGTTGAAAGAAGCTGAGGGTTTTGTGTTCTGAGGAGGTTGACAGAGAGGGGGAATAGGGGTTATGTCATAGGCATCGTGCATAGACCATGCGTGGGGGAGGGGGCGGGGAGGGGGAAGGTCATCCCTGACACAATTAGGACACAATAAATACATTGGTATTGACTTCACAGTTTACTTTGTGTGAGCAAAGTCATATATTGTATGTTTTACTGAGACCGTTGTGAACTGTGCAGTTTGTTTATGGTCTGAACACGTATTGTAGGGCAAGAGACTATATTCACATAAAAAAAAAAAACCATGATGTACAGTCTTTCTAGCGAAAGCACTAGTGGTCATGGCGTTGTTATATTTTTCTGCGAATAAGCAAAACTTTCAAACCAGTTATTTTTAATAACGTTTGGCATATTGGCAAACATGTTTTCGATAAAGGAATACCATTTCCAACACATCTGTCGGTTGATTTAAAACAAAAATGTCATCAGCTTTAATGACCCTCAGTGTTAAAGATTATTAAAGACCTGTTCCGCCGCCTGTCAAGAAGTTTGGTTTTTTTTTTTCTAATCTTTGAATGAACATGACTATGATTTTCGATGATGATTTCAAATATATTCATCTCTCTTAATATAAAGGCATGGAGTTTCTAATTTGTCTGTTACTTTAGTTTCAGAAAGATCAAATGAGGAACTTAAAAAAGATTTTTTGAGCGAACTGGCGTTGATGAAGACAATTCCACCACATGTGAACATCATTACATTGTTTGCAAGCTGCACTGCACACGGTAATAACGTCTGTTGGAACATATGTTTCTTTGAATTCCTTCTATGTCATGGGTGTTATAGAGTCTTGGCTTACTGAGTACTGATATCTTTTACATTGGTATTGATATTTTGTTTCCTCTTTCTCTTCTCATTATGTTTGTTGTTTTTGCTGCACATTCACTTGTACAAAATTATCACTTTGTTCACCTCTTGTTTCTAGAACTGATACTCTTGTCAGTAGACTTTTTTGTTGTGATTATGATTATATATCATCTATATACGATAGTTTGTTAGTACACGCGATCTCTTCCTGCCCACGCTGTTTTCATGATTTATTTGTCATGCATATTCCATAGGTTTAGATCGTCCCTGCTTCTTACTTATGTTTGCTTCATATTGCTGTTTCCTCCAGTGACGAGTTATAGTTTTTTGTCACTTGATATCATTTCTGTTATCGTAATTATTGTTGTTATTTCACCTTTCTATTGTAGCATCAGATATTGCTGATATCTTCTCTGTTACAGCTGTTGTTTTGCTGACAATGATAATGGCAAGGTATGTGATGAAAAGACAGATTATTTTGTTACTTTGAGATTGCCTCAACAACCTTACTCTCTCTGACACAGCTTATGAAATAAAGATATAAGATAAGAATTATGACTTGTGCTAATGAAGTCAAAGGTTAATGTGAGCTTGGTGAAACATAACCTTTCTAATATATTCACTTCCGGCAGAGAAACAAAATTATTTCAGACTGTCCATTGCCATTATACAGAGTGCATGAATCGACTTCATGAAACAAATATGATTCTGAATCACTCATCTTTTCTTGTATCTTTTCGATTTCAGACCCCTACCTTATTATTCTGGAATATGCTCAGCATGGCGACTTAAGAAAATACTTGCACGAGCACAGAATGGAGAGGAACTACGCTAATGCGGCTTTCAGCGCGTACGGTGTGGTGCATAGGAGAGAGAAGAGCGACTGTGATAGGTAACTATTGCTTTATAACGTGTCCCATACAGGCAGTGCCGGCTCAGGTAACATAGCATGGACTAGATCACTCCGTAGATGCCTCAGCTTCCTGTAGACTACAGTATACATTTGCCATTTTGCACTCGCTGATAGTTGAAATAAATACTCAAACCAAATGACCACTGTTCAATCCCCTCTGGCAGATGGGTGGGCAGAGGAAAATGTCAACGAAATGCTTTCCAAAACTTCTGAAGATGAAATAACAGAATTTAAATCCAAGATAATTTCATTTGGAGTTCGATACGGTTCTGATGAGAAATTATATCCACCGCCGTGGAAAAGACTGAACTCTGTGATTCCCTATGTGATGATTAATGAGAACTAAAAGTCAAAATCAAATTGGCAACTATATAATGTGACCCCTGCTTCTCCCCTCATTGAAAGAAAAAAAAAATCCTCATGGTTGAATGAACGTACACATGTATTTTCATGATTATTTTTTAATGTAATTTTTGCCTATGAAATTAGAAGTGACATTGTATTTTCCATCATGCGTGACCTGTTAGTAATTTATCTTGAATTTCCACATTCCAGCATCCGTGCTGAAGACAGGTACACCAACTTACCACTGGATACGACAGAGATCATCACGTCACGTGACCTGCTGTCTTTTGCGCTGCAAATATGTCGTGGTCTTGAACACCTGACTAGAAATAAGGTAACACGGATATAACAGACGCTTAGCCTCTTATTGTTTTATAAAGCGCCCCATACAGGCAGTGCTAGTTCATGTAACAGGTGTTAGGCTAAGCCTGGTCGAAAATGACCGAAAAGAAAGGCGCTCTCTTTAGTCCCAGAAACCGTCCGTAATAGAAATGCTGATGCTGATCAAGCAACTGATACTTCTAAGGTGGACGATTAATAAGAATACAGATGGTTGTTTTGGAGTGTGCAGTGTGCAGTTATAGCATAGTTCAGTAGTTGCGCTTGGTCTAAGCCTAGCCTTAAGCAAGAGAAAAGAAATCTCTACTCCAGAAGTACAGTGGAGCATATTTAATACGGACACGCTTAGTACGTAATCAGGGATACTGAATACAATTTTTATGGTACTGATTTTTCTTCTCCATGGCCAAGTGTATGGTTAATGCATATTACTGTCAATAAGTACCCTTAATCTAGAAGTACAGTGGAACACATTATTTTAATACGGACACGCTTAATACGTAGTCAAGGATACCGAATACAATTTTCTTGGTACCGGTTGTTGTTTTTTTTCTGTGGTCACGTATATGGTTAATGTGTATAACTGTTAATAAGTACACTTTTAGCCGGTCCCAAGGTGTACGTATTATCCATGTTTCACTCTACTTGTTAATAAATACGGCTTTTGCTTGTCTAATCGTGAAGGGGTATCTAATAGACCATCATTGTGAGTTTTATTCCCGAAACAGACTTGAAACACATAATTATGAGATGAATCCATGTTAGAAGCTGCACGTGTGGCATATGGGTCTCAGAATAGGTAAGAAGTCTGTGGGAACAGGCGAGGGAAGTACTGATCTCAAGTTGACAGTCAAGTCTTACTAATGTGTTAGGAGCACCAAATTAATACTGAGGCGAACCAACAGTTGTTATTTGCCCAGTCTGTGCGCTGGACAGTATCATAATGTTGTGGTCGAAATTATGTTGAGTGTAAGCCACTTTGACTTATAAAAAATTTTGGAATATTTCTTTTGTTCGGATGTTAATAAAACTCTTTGTCTATCTGAATGTTTTTAACTTATTTTTCTTTCTTCTGTTCATTTGTTTGATTGTCTGTCCATTTGTCTGCTCATGTACTGTGCAATGGTAGCTGTATGTCAACATTTTGTAACACCGTTACAATGGAAATAAACTTGCGTTTTCTGTGAATCTGTTTTGGGTGTGGGGAAGTGAGGTAAAGGAGAGTACCGGTAGCACGTCTTGTAGATCTTTAGGACCAATATTTGTTTCTTTAATCTTTTCCATTGCCTGTGTTGTATTGTGAACAATTTTGTATAAGTTTGTGAAGTTTTATGCTGACTTTTGCATCTACTGAGTAACTAGCTAAAGTGTTTATCTTCTTATATCTCGTGTTTCCAGATTGTTCATCGAGATGTTGCCGCCAGAAATGTTCTACTCTTTGAACACAATATTGTGAAAATATCGGACTTCGGTTTAGCCCGAAAGGTTGGAGTTCATGATGTCTACGAAAGGACAAGAAAGGTGTGTGTAAATAGTTCATTCTATTAGTCAGTTCTTCAGTGCACACTATTTGTTTTGAACTACTTCCAGGAAAAACCGGGGAGTTGCCCTTTCCGTTTTCATTCTCGTTGTTAAGGATAGAGCCATTTTTCTTAGGAGAGTGATTTTTTTTTAAATTTTTCTTTCCATTTCCATGTCATCCAGATATTCAGAGTAAGTTTGTATAATGTGCTTTGGAAGAATTCAAGACCTATAAATCGTTTCAGCTCC
>JAWQUT010000102.1:1291427-1325904 GCA_033807755.1 Ellobium chinense | reverse complement strand
ATTTCTATAGCGCTTTTTCCTAAGGCTCAAAGCGCTTAACAGTGGCAATAAAAGGCATACCCTTACAAAATCATGAATCACATATATATATGTGAGGCAAAAAAGAAGGAACAATGTAGCAATTATATCCAAAATTAGGTGAACATTTTAATATATCTAATTTTAGGAAAAAAGACTTTTTTTTTAAAAAATATTCTATGGCTTTTAAAATTAAGATAGGAAAGGCCAGGGGCTTGCTTCTTCCAGAAAGTTTTTCAACTTTGATGGAAAAAGAGCAATTTTGAACCGTTTCTTGCTGAGAGTATGGACATGGTGGAACCTGTTGATAAAATTTTACTTTCAAAATGCTTTTAAAGAAATAAACACACAGAACATTTTAGGACCTTCGTGACAGGTATTATACTCACTTAAAGTCGCTTTAATATAAAATTCAACAAAAATGGATTCAGTGTAATGCATTCACATCTCTAATGGTCTTAGGGACAAAAAAATTAGCAATCTGTGCTTTGTCAATACGCCAAAAATTATAAAATATTTTTGTCTAAAAAAAAGACTTTCGACAGTTTAATATTCGAACAATCCTTTTTCTATACAAATTCACTTGCAAAAATATTAAAATCATTAATTTTTGGTCCCTTTTTTTTATATTAGTCCCGCCTCCTCCCTACGTCAAAATAAATAATAAATATTAGTTATGGTTTTTCTGCTTCTGTCTCTCACTCTCTCTATCTCTCTTTTCTTCATGTCTCCCTCTTTCTCTGTCTCTTCTCTCTCTCTTTCTCTCTCTCACTCTCTCTTTCTCTCTCTCTCTCCCTATTTCTTTTTTTTTCAGAGGGGTCTCCGAATGCGCCTCACATGTCTAGATCGAGATCTAACCGTATTCCTATCCCTAGCTCTTAAAAGCCACCAAAATGGGGTCCCTAACCCTATTGCCCATCGAAAGAGGAACCCTAATCCTAATGCCTATCATGACAGGAGTATCAGTTTAGACATGTGAGGCGCATTCGGAAATCCTCGCCTTCTGTGCTTTTCTATTTATCCCATTTTTATCCTCTTTAGTTTGGGTCCCCTCCCTTTATCCTCGGAATTCCCCTGCATTGTGGGGCCTACGTGGGTGCTAGTTACGGCCCTGCTTCTACCTTAGTACACAGTCATCTTTATTAACCCTTCAACGAACATGCCACAAACTGCTATATGATGTGTATTCATTTTTAATACATGTGTAGGTTTTCACACCAGCATATGATTGTGAAAATATGAAAATACTCTTATTAAAATACATAGGAACATGTAAATGAAATTCATGACAAGACTATTGTTAGTCACCGCAGGNAAACCAAGTGCTAAATAAACTTAAATGGGGACCAAAAGATTTGTTTTTCCTAAGGAGACTACAAAGTAACTGTCCGAAGACAGACCCTAGCCAAAAAAAAAAAATTCAGACTTGACTGTCGTCAAGATTTTAATAATAATTTACAAGCCCCACACTATCTCTGCCGCCGAGTTAATTTGATCCATGGTCCTACCATTGAGTCTGATGCTACAAATCTGATTTGAGATCCTACCTGTGAGTCATAGATATTGATTCAGGGTCCTACCAGAATGCCAATAAGTCAGCTTCGAAGTTCCATCAGTAAATCAGTTTTGAGGTCCTGCGAGCGAGTCACCTTCGAGGCCCTACTGTGTCAGCATCGAGATCCTACCACTATCATCATCAAGATAGCTTCGATGTCCTACTAGCGAATTATCCTCGAGTAAATCAGCTGGAAGGTTCCACCAGCAAGTCAGCATCGAACTCCTAACAGTAAATCAGCGCCGACGTCCCAACAGCAAGTCCGTTCGAGGTCTGCCAATAAATCACCATGGAGGCTCTACCAGTGCGCCTGCTTTGAAGTCCAGACAGTAAATCAGCTGTAAGCTTTCAACCAATAAGTCAGTTTCGAGATCTCACCAGTAAATCAGTTTCGAAGTCCTACTGGTGTCAGTTCGAGGTGCTTCCATTGTTATCTTCCAGGTCCTGCCAGTTACTTAGCTTCGATGTTCTACAGGTAAGTCAGCATCGAGATCCTACCAGTGCGAGTATCGAGGTCCTACCATTGTCATTTTCTAGGTTCTATCATTAAAGATTCGAGGTCCTATCTGTAAGTCAGCATAGCGGTCCTAGAGGGTCTTTCAGCTTCAAGGTCCTATCAGTAGGTCTGCTTTGAAGTCCAATCAATAAATCAGCATGGAGGTCCTACCAGCAAGTCTGTTCAAGGCCCTACGTCTAGTGAGTCTGATTGAAGGTCCTTTCATTGATTGTGATCTGAGGTCCAATCAGTGGAGCGGATTTTGCCCCTCTAAATTCATGTCCAGTTTGAGTTTCTGTCTGGCACCTGACGTGCGCTGCCATCAGTGAATCTGATTCAAGCTCTTACAGTAGTGAATTTGAATTGAAGTCCTACCAGTGTCTGACTTCGGATTCTACCACTGAATCTGACTGAAGGTCTTTCCACTGAGTTTCAGTTGAGGTCCAACCAGAAAACCTGATTTTGATCTTAACTATCAAGACTGGTTTGAAGACCTACCTGATGCCTGATATGAGGTCTTAGTGAATCTGAAGTTCCTACCAGTGAGTCTGATTTGAAGTTTTCCCACCGAGTTTGATTCGAGGTCCTACCACTGTCTGATTCAAGGTCCTATCAGTGAATCCGATTCAGGGTCCTGTCGGTGAGTCTGATTTAAGGTTCTACCATTACATCTGATTCAAGGTCCTGGCAGTGAGTCTGATGTGAGGTCCTACCAGTAAACCTGAATCGAGGTCCTATCAGTGAGTCCGATTCGAGTTGCTATCAATTACACTTATTCGAGGTCCTGCCAGAGAGTGTGATTCGAGGTCTTACTAGTGAGGTTGATTCGAGGTTCCATCAGTGTGTCTGATTTGAAGTCCTACCAGTGATCTGATTCAAGAACCTACCAGCGTCTGATTTGAGGTCCTACCAGAGAGTGTTATTCGAGGTCTTACTAGTGAGGTTGATTCGAGGTCCCATCAATGTGTCTGATTTGAAGTCCTACCAGTGATCTGATTTGAGGAACTACCAGCGTCTGATTCGAGGTCCTACCATTGAGTCTGATTCAATGACAAACCAGTGAGTCCAATTTGAAGTCCTACCAGTGAGTCTGGTTCAAGCTTCTTCCAATGAGTCGGATTTAAGACCCCACCTGTGGCTGATTTGAAATCGTATCCTAGCTATTGGTAGTTCAAAGTGCAAGTCTGAATTGGAATCCTGGATTCAAATTTTGTTTCGAATTTACAAGCTTTGAGGTTTTTTTTCTAGTTTGCAATCTCTAGTATCTACATTGTGAGGAAACAAAGGGTCTGATACTTAGGGATGGAGTTAGGATAGGGATAAAGTCACAACCTCTTTTGTATTCCTGTCGGATTAAAATAATATATCTTTTTGGTTTCTTGGAATAGGATGAAATGCATGACAAAAGTCCAGAGGGAGGAGAGGGGAGGGAGGACGTAAATGGGAAGCCATCCTATGTACTTCACTTTGGAGAAAACTTTGGTTTGTTTTACAAGCAATGGCAGGGGTATGTAGAGGCGAAGTTGGATCATGGAATTATGACGTCATGATCGTCCTAATGCTGCTCTCGTTAGATGTATCACTTTTGTAATTGTAATTTTGCTTTCCTGGTTTCCTCTTCCTCCCCATCTATATCTCTCTTTCCCACCCCTCCCCTTCCCTTCCCCTCCCCCCTTCCTTATCGTCCATGTTGACGTCTAATGGCACAGTCCACGAAGTAGGTCCAGTGCAAATATTGATATCATTTTGTTGGGAATTTTTAGCCGGTGCCAATCACACTTTCGAAAATAATGCATTAACTCCGCAACAAAAAAAAAAACAACTCATACACATTTTAACGGGAACTATGGTCTCTTCCTGTTAACGTGATCACGGTTTCCTCCAAACCGCTTCCTCGTGGATTAATGACGTTATAGGCTGTGTCAACATGGACAATGTGTTGATTACCTCTCATAGAAAGCAATAGCTTACCATCCTCAGGCAATGTACGGAGAATCTCTCACTACAAAATTGGGATCGGAAAGTGTTAGCAGGAGAAGGGTACACAGTCACTTTGTGACAAAAGTTTTTTTCTTCTTACTAATTTCCTCCATCCTTTGTTACGATATCAGTTATTTTTTATTTTTAAATCATATAGAGAAAGATCCACGTGCATAGCCCATGATCTCCTATTTAAATTTTCTTTCTCTGTCTCCCTTCTCTTCCCCTCCTCCCTGTCTCTCTCTCCCCCCTCTCTCTCTCCCCCTCNCTCTCTCTCTCTCTCTCTCTCTCTCTCTCTCTCTCTCTCACTCTCTCTCTCTCTCTCTCTCTCTGTCTCTCTCTCCTTGTTTCTCTAGTTCATTTTAAAGTGTATAAATTAATGTAAGACAAGGACGGTATGGACAGCCGTCGGACAAGCGGACGACGCAGGCAGGGAATGGTTTACTAGAGTTGGACTCCCTCATTTTATTATTTACTAACTTCTCCTAATCACGTACTTAATATATGTTAACCATTTATTGTAACTACTCTGACGGAGACAAAATTTCCGTATGTGAAGCATATCAAAATTTCCTTGTAAGTACTCAGCATGAAAGAAGAATGGGATTTCTGGAATTTGATTCTAGATCTATATTAATTTGGGGCCAAGGAGAGCCTGACTGGGGGATTGTTTAGATAATGGGAAATAGGGCTTTGTGAGCATCAGTAAGATTGTGTTAATTTTGGAATGGTCTGTTAGGGGTTAAGGTAAGGTTTGGGCTTTAGTTAGGGCTAGAGTAGAGTTTGGCTTAGAGCTAGGGCAGAGATAGAGATGGCATTAGAACGTTATAAGTACGGGATTGTGTAGAATTAGAGATAAGATTAAAAATAGGGGGACATATTGTTAGGGATATTGTAATTAAGGGGTTAGGGTTAGAGTTTGTGGTTGGGATGTCTCAAGTACGGAAATCTTGCTGACAAGTCTAACCNATGTATGTATGTAACTTTGAAGGAAAACGAACACTTTTGAACCTTTTCTTGCTGAGAGTATGGACATGGTGGAACTTGTTGATAAAATTTTACTGTCAAAATGCTTTTAAAGAAATAAACACAGAGAACATTTCAGGACCTTCATAACAGGTATTATACTCAGTTAAAGTCGCTTAAATATAAAATTCAACAAAAATAGATTTAATGTAATGCATTCACTTCTCTAATGGTCTTAGGAACAAAAAGATTAGCAATCTGTGCTTTGTCAATACGCCAAAAGTTGTAAAATATTTTTGTTTTAAAAAAAAAGGCTTTCGACAGTTGTAATATTATTCGAACAATCCTTTTTCTATACAAATTCACTTGCAAAAAGTAAATCAGTAAATCAGTTTTGAGGTCCTGCGAGCGAGTCATCTTAGAGGCCCTACTATGTCAGCATCGAGATCTTAAGCATCGAGATCTTACCACTGTCAGCATCAAGATAGCTTTGATGTCCTACTAGCGAATTATCTTCGAGTAAATCAGCTGGAAGGTTCCACCAGCAAGTCAGCATCGAACAATAAATCAGCGCCGACGTCCCACCAGCAAGTCAGTTCGAGGTCTGCCAGTAAATCAACATGGAGGCTCTACCAGTACGTCTGCTTTGAAGTCCAAACAGTAAATCAGTTGTAAGCTTTCAACCAATAAGTCAGTTTTGAGATCTCACCAGTAAATCAGTTTCGAGGTCCTACTAGTGTCAGTATCGGGGTGCTTCCATTGTTCTTCCAGGTCCTGTCAGTTACTTAGCTTCGATGTTCTACAGGTAAGTCAGCATCGAGATCCTACCAGTGCGAGCATCGAGGTCCTACCATTGTCATTTTCTAGGTTCTATCATTAAAGATTCGAGGTCCTATCTGTAAGTCAGCATAGCGGTCTTAGAGAGTCTTTCAGCTTCAAGGTCCTATCAGTAGGTCTGCTTTGAAGTCCAATCAATAAATCAGCACGGAGGTCCTACTAGCAAGTCTGTTCAAGGCCCTACGTCTAGTGAGTCTGATTGAAGGTCCTTTCATTGATTGTGATTTGAGGTCTAATCAGTGGAGCGGATTTTGCCCCTCTAAAGTCATGTCTAGTTTGAGTTCCTGTCTGGCACCTGACTTGCGCTGTCATCAATGAATCTGATTCAAGCTCTTACAGTAGTGAATTTGAATTGAGGTCCTACCTGTGTCTGTCTCCGGATCCTACCATTGAATCTGACTGAAAGTCTTCCCACTGAGTTTGAGTTGAGGTCCAACCAGAAAACCTGGTTTTGATCTTAACTATCAAGACTGGTGTGAAGACCTACCTGATGCCTGATAAGAGGTCTTAGTGAATCTGAAGTTCCTACCAGTGAGTCTGATTTGAAGCTTTCCCACCGTTTGAATCGAAGTCCTACCACTGTCTGATTCAAGGTCCTACTACTGTCTGATTCAAGGTCCTACCAATGAATCCGATTCAGGGTCCTATCAGTGAGTTTGATTTAAGGTCCTACCATTACATCTGATTCAAGGTCCCGGCAGTGAGTCTGATTTGAGGTCCTACCGGTGAATCCTATTCGAGGTCATATCAGTGAGTCTGATTCGAGATGCAACCAGTGAGACTGATTCAAGGTTTTACCAGTGAGTCTGATGTGGGGTCCTACCAGTAAACCTGATTCGAGGTCCTATCAGTGAGTCCGATTCGAGTTGTTACAAATGACACTGATTAGAGGTCCTACCAAAGACTCGAGGTCTTACTAGTGAGGTTGATTCGAGGTCCCATCAATGTGTCTGATTTGAAGTCCTACCAGTGATCTGATTTGAGGAACTACCAGCGTCTGATTCGAGGTCCTACCATTGAGTCTGATTCAATGACAAACCAGTGAGTCCAATTTGAAGTCCTACCAGTGAGTCTGGTTCAAGCTTCTTCCACTGTGGCTGATTTGAAATCGTATCCCAGCAATTCGTAGTTCAATGTGCAAGTCTGAATTGGAATCCTGTCTGCAAATTGGATTCAAAGTTTACAAGCTTTGGGCTTTTTTTTCTAGTTTGCAATCTCTAGTATCTACATTGTGAGGAAACAAAGGGTCTGATACTTAGGGATGGAGTTAGGATAGGGATAAAGTCACAACCTCTTTTGTATTCCTGTCGGATTAAAATAATATATCTTTTTGGTTTCTTGGAATAGGATGAAATGCATGACAAAAGTCCAGAGGGAGGAGGGGGTAGAGAGACATTAATGTGAAGCCACCCAATGTACTTTACTTTGGAGAGAACTTTCGTTTGTTTTACAAGCAATGGCAAGGGTATGTAGAGGCGAAGAAGGATCATGGAATTGTGACGCCATGATCGTCCTACTGCTGCTCTCGTTAGATGTACCACTTTTGTAATTGTAATTTTGTTTTCCTGGTTTCTTCTTCCTCCCCATCTATCTCTCTCTTTCCATCCTTCTTCTCCCCCCCCCCCCCNCCCTTTCCTTATCGTCCATGTTGACGGCTAAAGGCACAGTCCACGAAGTAGGTCCAGTGCAAATATTGATATCATTTTGCTGGGAACTTTTAGCCGGTGCCAATCACACTTTCGAAAATAATGCATTAACTCCGCAACAAAAAAAAAACAACTCATACACATTTTAACGGGAACTGTGGTCTCTTCCTGTTAACGTGATCACGGTTTCCTCCAAACCTCTTCCTCGTGGATTAATGACGTAATAGGCTGTGTCAGCATGGACAATGTGTTGATTACCTCTCATAGAAAGCAATAGCTTACCATCCTCAGGCAATGTACGGAGAATCTCTCACTACAAAATTGGGATCGGAAAGTGTTAGCAGGAGGAGGGTACACAGTCACTTTGTGACAAATTTTTTTCTTCTTACTAATTTCCTCCATCCTTTGTTACGATATCAGTTTGGGTTTTTTTAATCACATAGAGAAAGATCAACGTACATTGCCCATGATCTCCTATCTAAATTTTCTTTCTCTGTCTCCCTCCACTTCCCCTCCTCTCTCTCTCCCTCTCTCTCTCTCTCTCTCTCTCTCTCACTCTCACCCTCACCCTCTGTCTCTCTGTGTGTCTCTCTCTCTCTCTATCTCTATCTCTCTCTCTCTCTCTATCTATCTCTCTCTTTCTCTCTCTCTCTCTCTTTCTCTCTCTCTCTCTCTCTCTCTCTCTCTNTCTCTCTCTCTCTCTCTCTCTCTCTCTCTCTCTCTCTCTCTCTCTCTCTCTCTCCTTGTTTCTCTAGTTCATTTTAAAATGTAGGCCTATAAATTAATGTAAGACAAGGACGGCATGGACAGCCGTCGGACAAGCGGACGACGCAGGCAGGGAATGGCTTACTGGAGTTGGGCTCCCTCATTTTATTATTTACTAACTTCTCCTAATCACGTACTTAATATATGTTAACCCTTTATTGTAACTGCTCTGACGGAGGCAAAATTTCCGTATGTGAAGCATATCAGAATTTCCTTGTAAGTACTCAGCATAAAAGGAGAATGGGATTTCTGGAATTTGATTCTAGATCTATATTAATTTGGGGCCAAGGAGAGCCTGACTGGGGGATTGTTTAGATAATGGGAAATAGGGCTTTGTGAGCATCAGTAAGATTGTGTTAATTTTGGAATGGTCTGTTAGGGGTTAAGGTAAGGTTTGGGCTTTAGTTAGGGCTAGAGTAGAGTTTGGCTTAGAGCTAGGGCAGAGATAGAGATGGCATTAGAACGTTATAATTACGGGATTGTGTAGAATTAGAGATAAGATTAAAAATAGGGGGACATATTGTTAGGGATATTGTAATTAAGGGGTTAGGGTTAGAGTTTGTGGTTGGGATGTCTCAAGTACGGAAATCTTGCTGACAAGTCTAACCCACTTTTTAAATTTCAAGCGTAATACTCTTAACCCTACATCAGAGAAAACAAAAAAACGTTCTTTATGCGTTAACTAGCTCACAAAAATATAATTTATCACCATGCGCACAAAAAGATTATTTAATTTTATCATTATGACATTTTGTCCAGTGTTAAACTTTGGTTTAGCGATAAGGATTGGTGTAAGGGGGATAAAGATTTGGATGAGGGAGGTGGGACAAATGCTGGCAGGTAGTATAGTAAGGACACGCATAAGGAACATTTTCTTTCCGTTCACAATAACCTGATTGCTAACTACGTTCTTGATGCTAACCGTACCAGTTCTGTTATGTTAAGCAGGGGTCCTGATTTTAGTAGCCATTCCCCAGAGGAGACAGATGGTCTGGTGGGGACGGGGTTGTAGAATTGTTGCGCTTAGAGTTCGGGACCAGATGTTGCAGCACATCTACCAATAGCAACCACCACACTTTGGAATAGAGGAGAGAAACGCTGGTCATTAACCCATGGCTACCCATAAGGGTGTTATCCTGTCAGATCTTCCTCGCTTCGACGTGTGAAGATCTTGGAATACAACAGGTACTTGGACCATACCTGGAGCAGTCTCCTCGTGGTCTTGGTGGTGTTTGTGTCTGGTACATTGTTGGCCACACGCTTCAGGTGAATGTGGCTGGTATGGTAACTTGGAAAGGCAAACTTCTCAGCACTTTACTTAGGAGCTGGCACCTGACATCAGGTGTCTTGATTGAAATGCTCGAATTGTGTATAGCACATTGCATAGCACATTCGAAGAGAGTAACCACTCTAGGGAACATTCTATGAAACCAAAACAGCAGGGGGAGCATCACCTTTAAAAAAAAAAAATTAATCATCCTCAATGTCAGTGCTTTAAATCAACCAGTCTGTGCAGCCGATGCAATTTGTTAATCGTTAACGCCCACATCATTTTCACCCGCCAGATGATTTAAGATTTTCAGGGGAAAGGGAAGCAGGCTTTCGACCAGCGAACGGTAGACGTGCTGAATTGGCTTTTAACAAAATTTAGAGAAGTGGAGATAAATGTCGTTATTGCGATTCCTGATTCTGTTTTGAGTGGTCAGTTAAACCATTCCTAATCAGTATTGAGAGTGCATAATATAGTAGGATGAAAAGAGAGCGGGAAATAGATTCATTAGTAGGCTACCAGGAAATAACAGCTGAAAACGAGTTCCACAGAACCAGAAATCGCTACACAGTGTCTCACGGCATGATGGTAAGAAACTTTGCATTTAAATGGGCTTGAGTAAATCGATTTGACGAAATGTGTGTCATTGTGCAAATTATTAAACACCGAAAATACAGCAAGAGTGCACAATATAACTAAACATCCTTACATTGTGTTGCTGGCTTCGGTTCCGGCAGCCGAGGTACGAGAAAAGTTGTGCATAAGAATAACCAGGTCCTTGAGTCAAAATCAGCAGCTTCCATGGTAGATAGTGCACAATATATTCCAGCCATCCGTACTCTGCGCTGTTGGGCGATGGTTCGGCAACTGGGGTTTGAGAAAAGTTGTGCATGCTCAGTGTCAAACAAATACCGACTGACAGCACCACTCCTGACACTCTTCGTAAGCTAAGTCCAGACCAAGTGCAGCTGAACTGCGCTGCAGTATGTGGCATGAAGGTAGCTTTCTGATTGCTACCGACAATCCACACAGTAGATGGGTGGTTTCCCTGAGTGCTGCCTATATAGATGGTCAATAATAATTGGTTTAAACAATGTGTCCTTGCAGCTGCACAATAGTTTGGTCGCTTTTGCTCAAGACCTGGTTTTAAACAAGGCACTGATCCTTTGCTAAATTTTCAGCCCATCATCGTTCTGCCAATGACGGCTAGTTGACTGCCACGGATACTCGGTAGGATCTTCGTCTATCGCATCTCATCTGTATACTGATGAAGTCTTAACCTCTAAGGTAGTTTTTGACCAGGCCGTCGCCAACTGATTGCGACTGTATTCCGAATATGATGCAGTTTCATTTCATGTCTACGATGAAAGATCTCTAGAAACAGACGGTGGCAAGCAGGTTCTGTGGGCTTAGTATGATAGAAATTTTCCTGCCAGTAACTGTGAAAACAATATCAATTAGTTACTGAAGGAACAGCACTCTGTCAACATTTCAGGTTGAAGTATTACATCTCATTACGAAGAGGACTTATACGATGAGCCTAATTAGCCAAGTGGTGCTCTAAATAGTTTCGGAGGAGAGAACTTGTTTTGCTTTCATTCACTGAGCCGACCGTTAAACTGATGCTGTCGAACGCCACAACAACGTGTAAACCCGCAAGAGTGGTCACTCCCTGTCGTAGGACAATGTACATGTACTTCATATTAGTTTAGTACATCGTGGAGAACAAATCTACCTCCACCCTAACAGACTAAAGAATACAGTATAACATTTTTGGACACTTTACATCAAAAGACAGCAAGACATCTGAGATCAGGTGCGGACTTCCTAAGTGCTTACTTTTATGTCTGTTTTCTGAGTTACCAATCTGGCCACTTTTACCTGGAGTTTGTCGCCATTATTGTGCTGGGCATAAACACCACAGTCTACCTGGGAAATGTTCCAGGCCTGGTCCAGCCTGTTGATTCCAAGATCTTCATACGGTGGAGTGAGGATGGTCTGACAGGGTGTCACCTATAAGGGTGGTATGGGCTTGATGGGCTGGCTTTCTACTCGCTCTTTCCAAGCGTGGGTGTGTTCTAGACTGGATAGAGAGGCTGCATCTCAGGTTTTGGGCTTGAGTGTGTCAGTGCTACTTCCTTTACCTGCTGGTCTGTCGGTCAGACTCACTGTCTGTTAGTCTGTGCGTTTGATTCTTTGTCTATTCTATCCCAGTCTTCGGTATATATTTTTTTTATAATGTAATTTCTTTAAAGTAATAAAATATCACAATAAAGTTAAGAAACATGGTAAGAAGAACGGACAGGGACTTAAAGCTTTACGAAATAACAATACAATTCGTTGTGTTGTAGTCTTGTAAAACTTGAGCTACCTCTTCGTCTTCGCACCAAAGTTTCCATTCATTTTCTTATCAGATATTTCTTGCTCAACTTGTATAGTTAGATATAATTTTCATTTTCTTCTTATCTTTTCCCCGCCTGTCTTTGCTGTTATTGTCTGTCTGTATGCTGCTAACTTTTCCTCCGCCTCATACTCTTTTCTAACGGTAATAGAGGCTCACGATTCGAATCCTAAGTATGCGAACTCGAATAATAGACACATTACTTACAATGTTGTGGTCACATGTCTCGTAAAGTTCTCTTTAAATTTTCATCCCACACTCGAAGATATCACGGACTTGTTAATTATGGGCGAGTGCCCTGCAATTCGAAATCGTGAGGCCCTACTATAGTGCTCTTCCACCTTCTTCTTCTTCTTCTTCTTTCTCTTTTCTTCTTCTTCTTTCTCTTTTCTTCTTCTTCTTCTCTTCTTCGTTTTCTTCTTCTTCTTCTCTTCTTCGTTTTCTTCTTCTTCCTCCTTCTTCTGCCTCCTTCTTCTTCCTCCTCCTTCTTTCTTTCTTTCTTTCTTTCTTTCTTTCTTTCTTTCTTTCTTTCTTTCTTTCTTTCGTTCTTTCTTTCTTTCGTTCTTTCTTTCTTTCTTTCTTTCTTCTTTTNTTTCATCCCACACTCGAAGATATCACGGACTTGTTAATTATGGGCGAGTGCCCTGCAATTCGAAATCGTGAGGCCCTACTATAGTGCTCTTCCACCTTCTTCTTCTTCTTCTTCTTTCTCTTTTCTTCTTCTTCTTTCTCTTTTCTTCTTCTTCTTTCTCTTTTCTTCTTCTTCTTCTTCTCTTCTTCGTTTTCTTCTTCTTCTTCTCTTCTTCGTTTTCTTCTTCTTCTTCTTCCTCCTTCTTCTTCCTCCTTCTTCTTCCTCCTCCTTCTTCTTTCTTTCTTTCTTTCTTTCTTTCTTTCTTTCTTTCTTTCTTTCTTCTTTTCTTCTTCTTTTCTTCTTCTTTTTCTTCTTGATTTTATTTTATTATTCTTTCTTCTTTTTTTCTTTTTCTTTTCTTTTTCTTTTCTTTTTCTTTTTTTCTTCTTTTCTTCTTTTTTTCTTCCTTTTTTCTATTTTTTCTTCTTTTTCTTCTTTTCCTTCTTTTCCTTTCTCTTCTTTTCCTTTCTCTTCTTTTACTTTCTCTTCTTTTTTTGTCTCTTCTTTTTCTGCTTCTTCTTCTTCTTCTCAACTACTGTGTATTCCCAGTTATCCCCCACTCTTTTCTCTGCATCTTCCACTTTTCTTTACCTAGAGCTCTTCAAACTCGTCATTATCGTCTTTCACAACTTTCTGAACTTTTCTCTCAACTCCTGACATTCATCTGCTGTTCCTCTTATTCATTATACTCGTTAGCCATGTTGCTTCCTCTCCCTCCTTCAGCTACTCTTCTTATCCAACCCTTTTACTCATCACTCTCTCAGTGTCTCACCCACCTCCCGCTTCTTCTCCCTCTCATCTCCCTTTTTCTTCCAAGTCTTTGTCCTTCCCCCAGTACTTTAAATTTCTAATATGAAATATTGCCATTTCTTACTTTTCCTCACCTCCACTCCCATTTCTTCCTATCCTTTCATCTCTTTTTTTGTTCCTTTCTCCTATTGTTCTTTGTGTGTCCATGTTTTTGTCTGTTGTATTTTCTTCCCTCTTCTCTTCCTGTTGCTGCTAATATTAGGGAGAGGAACCAGGATACACCTTTATACAGCACGACTTAAGTCATGTGTACGTGATGGGTGGATAGGAGATTAGGGATCGAGATTAGATGGAATGTTCTTAAATATCGAGGTCCGTGAAGGGACGTGGCGGTGGGGTGAATCAGAGGGATGTAGGGAAGGGGTTTATGCGTGAAGGTAAGAGGGAGGCTTTCGGTGTGTTATGTCATTGTTTTCCACAGTTTGACTGACCAGGACGAAGCGACATCGGTGTGTAAGTTAACTAAACAAAAGCATCATGACTTAGAGATTTTGCCCGAGCATTGCGTGGATAAAGGAAGGAAGAGGAAGACAGGAACCAGATCAGAAAGACAGGCCACCACTGAGGGGATGATGTGACTTGAAAAAGGAGACATCTTGAAACGCTGCGGACAGGTTCAAAGAACTTGAAGAGAAAGAAATCGAGAGCATCCAGAGAATGAAAGGAGTAGGAGTGAGGTAGGAAAATAGCAATGGAACTGTCCTCCTAAAAAAGACCAGCAGACTATATTACAACTAGATAGTGACAGGAACAGTAAGCTGGGCTACATTCAGCCACATGAGAGGAAGGTTGAGTAACATTGGGGATGCCCTGTCTGAAAAGAAGTCGGTTCCTCAGCAACAGAACCAAAATGTCTTCACACAATCAAATACAAACCATACTTTTTTTCTTATTAATGAACAAGAAGTGTCGCACGGGTTTCTATGGATGACAATGTCACCTATGGTGTTACCTCGTAAACCACTTCTCTCTCTATCCATCAGGGGCCGAAAATGCATTTCATAAGATCACCTACATCTCATGTTATTTCCTACAGGTTCTACTTATCCCCCCTCCGCCCCCTCCCCTCAAAGAAAGAGCAAGAAACTAACTTTCTCATTCGCTTAGGTAGTCTATGAAGAACGTCAATTCCACAATGTTGTTATGATCTTGACATTTTTATCACTCACGTTAACATCAAATATAAGTTTGTTGGTTTTTTTTCTTCTTTTTAGAGTGCAAGAACCAAACATAGCTCAGTCTGTCGCGACTGGCCCTGAGAAGCCTCACTGACGGGGAATACATTGTGTATGTTGCAGATACTATTGCACTGATCTTTCATCATTGCCCTCTGCTGCACTGTCGCCTCCTTAACCAGTGCAATAGTGCAGCCTTCCCTGCAATGATGCCTTGATTATCAACCTCTACTGCCCTGGTGCCTTCATCGTTAAGAATCCACCGCACTGATGCCTTCACTGGCAAAATTTCAATGGTCAGATGCCTTCAACAGCGAACACAGCTGCACCTTTGCCTTCCATAACCTATCTCCTTCATACTGGTGTCTTTGCAGCTTACTTCCACCACGCTGTTGCCTTAATCACAGACTCCACTGCACTGGTGCTATCAGTGCATGCCATCAACGCATGTTTCCACGACACTGGTGCTTTCCTTTACCGACTTCCACTGCGATGATGCCTTAGCACAAACCTTCAAAGCAGTGGCGTCTTCATCTCCGACTTCTACTGGTGTCCTCATGGTAGACGCTCATTGCCGTGATGACAGACCTTCACCGTCCTGATGAGAGACCTTCACTCTTCGACCTTCACTGAGGCGACATTCTCTTTCTTGTGCCTTTATCACAGACTCACAATAAAACCTGGTCTACAGACGTGCCGCTGAAAAACTTACAACTGGTAAGCAGCAAATTTGCTATTTTATTGCTATTGTACATTACCATCTTCATAACTCTGAGTACCTTATTTGGTGATGGTAATCATGGCGATTACTATGCAGTGTCTGTAAAAATCCAGAGAGTGCGTGGTGTCACTTTCAGTAGAACTACCTAGCTTGTTCATTCGGGAATGTCGTCGTTTGCCAGTCATGGGATCCTGATAGCTTAATGCGCCAGAGCATTTTGGGCTTAGATGCATTCTATGTTAAATTCAGAGTCAGCAAAGATACTTATTAATTTCACTTTATAGCTACACGACTAGATAAATATTTTTTTTTAAAAGTCACATCTGATTTGGCTCTGCACAGCCTGGTGACTCACAGGTTTACTCCTGTCTGCCCTTGTGGTATGTTACATTCTGTAGATCTATTGTGCTTTTGGTGTCCTCCTCTTCCTTGAGACATTTTTGTTTTTGCTTTGGAATACATAATATTGCACAAAGAAGACTCCTAACCAGATTTTATGTGATTTTGACGTCTGATGGGCATTGCTACAAAATCTTTCACTCATTTAATGTCTGATTTTATTAGTATAAGTTGGCTCAAAGTGGGTATCGATAAAGCGATTTTTATTAGTCGGTGGAAGCTGTAATCAACAAGTTTAACAAGTTTATTGAACAGCTTATGGTACATTTACAGTACAAAAACGCATTAAGCAAGAGGACACACACTCGATGATTAATGACAAGTCTAAACATAAATGGCACAAAAGCTAACCGGGTTACACTGAAAATGAGCATACAACTTCATAACTTAATCAACAAATAGCGCTAAGATCTAGATCTAGAATAGTATCCAAAAATAGGACTAAACAAAACATTTCATGACGATATCCAAAAACAAACATAATCTATTTAGTTCCAGGACATTTTCTGATTGCATCAGTCTCTTATACTTTAACATATTAGGTCTAATAAAATATTTCTCGTCTATATAATCTTTCTTTCTGAGGTAAAATGCGGGCATTCTAGTAAATAATGAAATTCATCTCCTAGTGAGTTTAATCGATAGGCTTTAAGCATCTGATCCAAGTATAAGAAACCAAACAGCGAGGCGGATATGTAAAGAAAACATGAAATCTGGTCTCCCAGAGATCCAAAACAGCGAGGATCTCATGAGCAGAAACATGGTCCTTCGTGAGGCTAACAGACTTTACCCTCAATATCTGATGTCATCACTAGACTCAGAAGTTATCGGATATAACTTCAGCGATGCAGATCAATGAGACACTACTCATATTACTACTTTTTTTGGTCACAACCTTCAAAACCCAGCTGATTGAACAGCAATGGATTTATTCCGCGCCATGTTTTCCGTTGAGCAAATTGCAAGCTTACGTCATTCAAAACATATCATCATGCTCCGTTTACGAAACAAATCAAATTAAACAATTTTCGATAAAGATCTGATTATTACCACCCACCCCCTCGTTTGTTCACTGGCGGCTTAGATAATATTATGCTATGACCCTTGTCGTCCAGCAATAGCGAATTATTATTGACAGCCAAAATTAAAGTCTTCTCAAGTTTCCACGATTATGTGTGGGATACAAGGAGTTGCACACGTGGAGACATTCAGGGATTTTGTAGGGTTGGGGAGGGATAATATGTGACACGAACGGCATTCAAGTATCTAAGCAGTAATCCTATTAGTATAATGCCTAAGAGGACACCAATTTCCGATAGTAATCCCTTTTCTGGTTAAATATTCAAACAAGACTGTTTTTCTTTTCACAGATAACCAGGATGTAAACAGACTTGAATCAGCCAATGAAAGCGAATATTTCAGTCCTCCTCATTGGTAAGTTTTGTTTTAATTAGGACTTTGATACCTATTGTTTTTTTCTTCTTTTGGCCCTATTTATATTTTGTGTTATTCTACATATACCACTGTGATTTGGGGACATTTCTTGCATGGAGGTTAAAGTACTTCTTTTGCCCGATCTTTTAACGGGAAGAAAAAGGGGGGTCAACGCCCAAAATTTTTCACAAATGTCTTTTGAAAAAGATCACCTCAAATTCTGATTTGGTCCCCAATTTTTCATTTGGCTGGTTTTGACCGCGTGCGCATACATAGGCCTACGCATTTTTTTTTTTTTTATCTAGAAGGCTCAAACTGTACCTGAAACTTTAAAATTGGATGCTTTATTTAGATCACAGGTCATTTTACACATTTCTACACCCTAACACTGGCTGGCAGGGCCCCAAAAAAGGGAGATTTTATATATTAGCGGATTAATTGGGTTGTACTTAATGAGTGATTTGCCCCTCTAATAAGTGTCACAAACCATTACGATTCCCTGATGGAAGTTAGCTTTCTGATTAAACCCGGAAGTAAGAGACATATAGAAGCAATAAATGTTTTTGATCACACCACTCAAGCTTATTTCTCAATATTCATCAGTTTTAGTGAGATTCACTCATGGGAGTTGGTGTTGCTGTTCCTGGTTTATTTACATTCTGTTAATTTCTTCTGTTTCATTGCAACCCGGGCAAAACAAGACGGTGTTTGGCGCCTTTGGCTCCAGTGACGTTGCGCCGCCAGTCATCTTTCTCATTCAAATTCGTCATTTGAAGATAAAACAAACTGCAGCCTATGAACACGGCTGAGATGTTTTCAAACATGCCCTACGAGAAAAAAAAAGAGTAATTAATTGGAAGCAGTTTCATCATCACTTTCCCCCCCCCCCCCNNNCTCTCTCTCTCTCTCTCTCTTTCTCTCTCTCTCTCTCTTTCTCTCTCTCTCTTTCTTTCTTTCTCTCTCTGTTTATCTCTATCTCTCTCTCTCCCATTGCCTTTCTTTTCTCGCTTCCTGTGTGTCTGTCTGTCTGTCTGTCTGTCTGTCTCTCTCTCTCTTTCTCTCTCTCTCTCTCTTTCTCTCTCTCTCTCTCCCTCCCTCCCTCTTTCTCTCTATCTATCGTTTTTTTTCTCTTTCATGTTAGTTTGGAAACCTGATGCCTTGAATATTGTTTGCATTTCGAATCTGAATATTGAGGCCACTTGCATAACGACCATAAGCGCCCAGTGCTTAAGACATTAAATCGCTTGAACTGCATCCCACATAATAAAGTCATTGATTTTGGACGCAAACCCACCGGATTCTGCAAAACAGAATACGTCAAATAACGACATATGCAGAATTTGGTGTCTTCTTCGATTATATCATAGCTATGACATACTTCATGAAATCAGCTTCGTTCTAGTAACTTTGAGAAGGAGAGAATATGAAAATCTCCCGGCAAGGTGCTTGATGTGCGGGATCCAGTAGGTTTGTGCACTAAAAAGATGATGGCAGTAATTTTGCAGATGATGTTTTTGTTGCTGTTAATGTCACATATACTTCCCTGATTTGTCATTCTGAATGTTCTTTTGTTTTACTGTTTAATTTGTCAGCTATGATGTAAGGCCTTACGCTGAAAGAGAATGGTCCACCTTCTGATGATATCCTCCACGGCAAACTCATCCGTACTAGATCTGTGGCGAGGGTCCTGCTGTCAGCTGCGCTTCAAGGAGGTCTGCCTGTATCAGTGAGAGCAAGCATAGCAGATGGTGAACACTACCTCAGTTCCGGATCATCCCATGCGTCGTCACCATTCAAAGAGTTCCAGTGCCCCATCTCGATGTGACTGCGACCTTCAGACTCATGCCAGAAGTCATTGGGAAGAGTCCTGACAATGTCTTTCTTGTTGTTGCCCATTATAAGTATAAGTAGGACCTCACAACTTGGAACTCCGTGTCTATATTTCTTGTATTGCTCTGATCCAGAGTCCTTTAGGTGCAAGTTTTTTTTCTTCTTTTGGCCCTATTAACATTTTGTGTTATTCTAAATATAGCACTGTGATTTGAGGAAATTTCTTCCAGGGAGGTTAAAGTACTTCTTTTGCCCGATCTTTAAACGGGAAGAAAAAGGGGAGGTCAACGCCAAAAATTTTCCACAAATGTCTTTTGAAAAAGATCACCTCAAATTCTGATTTGGTCCCCAATTTTTCATTTGGCCGGTTTTGACCGCGTGCGAATACATAGACCTTTACATTTTTTTTTTATATAGAAGGCTCAAATTGTACCTGAAACTTCAAAATTGGATGCTTTATTTAGATCACAGGTCATTTTACACATTTCTACACCCTAACACTGACTGGCAGAGCCCCCAAAAAGGGGATTTTATATATTAGCGGATTAATTGGGTTGTACACAATGAGTGATTNTATTGTGCCTTTATCACAAACTCACAATGAAACTTGGTCTGCAGACGTGCCGCTGAAAAACTTACAACTGGTAAGCAGTAAATTTGCTATTTTATTGCTATTGTACATTACCATCTTCATAATTCTGAGTAATTTATTTGGTGATGGTAATCATGGTGATTACTAGGCAGTGTCTGTAAAAATCCAGAGAGGGCATGGTGTCACTTTCAGTAGAACTACCTAGCTTGTTCATTCGGGAATGTCATCGTTTGCCAGTCATAGGATCCTGATAGCTTAATGCGCCAGAGCATTTTGGGCTTAGATGCATTCTATGTTAAATTCAGAGTCAGCAAAGATACTTATTAATTTCACTTTATAGCTACACGACTAGATAAATATTTTTTTTTAAAAGTCACATCTGATTTGGCTCTGCACAGCCTGGTGACTCACAGGTTTACTCCTGTCTGCCCTTGTGGTATGTTACATTCTGTAGATCTATTGTGCTTTTGGTGTCCTCCTCTTCCTTGAGACATTTTTGTTTTTGCTTTGGAATACATAATATTGCACAAAGAAGACTCCAGACCAGATTTTATATGATTTTGACGTTGATGGGCACTGCTACAATATCTTTCACTCATTTTAATGTTTGATTTAATTAGTATAAGTTGGCCCAAAGTGAGTATCGATAAAGTGATTTTTATTAGTCGGTGGAAGCTGTAATCGATAGGCTTTAGGCATCTAATCCAAGTATAAGAACCCAGTCGGCGAGACGGACATGTAAAGAAAACATGAAATCTGATCTCCCAGGGATCCAAAACAGCGAGGACTCACGAGCAGAAACATGGTCCATCGTGAGGCTAACTTAGACTTTACCCTCAATATCTGATGTCATCCCTAGACTCAGAAGTTATCTGGTATAACGTCAGCGATGCAGATCGATGAGACCCTACTCATATTACTACTTTTTTTGGTCACAACCTTCAAAACCCAGCTGGTTGAACAGCAATGGATTTATTCTCGTGCCATGTTTTCCGTTGAGCAAATTGCAAGCTTACGTCATTCAAAACATATCATCATGCTCCGTTTACGAAACAAATCAACGTAAACAATTTTCGACAAAGATCTGATTATTCACCCCCTCGTTTGTTCACTGGCGGCTTAGATAATATTATGCTGTGACCCTTGTCGTCCAGCAATAAGGAATTGTCATTGACAGCTAAAATTAAAGTCTTCTCAAGTTTCCACGATTATGTGTGAGATACAAGAAGTTGCACACGTGGAGACATTCAGGGGTTTTGTGGGGTTGGGGAGGGATAATATGCGACACGAACGGCATTTAAGTATCTAAGCAGTAATCCTATTAGTATAATGCCTAAGAGGACACCAATTTCCGATAGTAATCCCTTTTCTGGTTAAATATTCAAACAAGACTGTTTTTCTTTTCACAGATAACCAGGATGTAAACAGACGAATCAACCAGTGAATGCGAATGTTTCAGTCCTCCTCCTTGGTAAGTTTTGTTTTGATTAGGTCTCTGACGCCTATTTTATTTTTCATCTTTTGGCTCTATTAACATTTTGTATTATTCTGCATATACCACTGTGATTTGGGGAAATTTCTTGCATGGAGGTTAAAGTACTTCTTTTGCCCGATCTTTTAACAGGAAGAAAAAGGGGGTCAACGCCTAAAATTTTTCACAAATGTCTTTTGAAAAAGATCATTTCAAATTCTGATTTAGTCCCCAATTTTTCATTTGGCTGGTTTTGACCGCGTTCGAATACAGAAGCCTACACATTTTATTTTTTTTTTATCTAGAAGGCTCAAATAATTGTACCTGAAACTTTAAAATTGAATGCTTTATTTAGATCACAGGTCATTTTACATATTTCTACACCCTAACAATGGCTGGCAGGGCCCCCAAAAAAGGGGGATTTTATAATTATTTGCGGATTAATTGGGTTGTACACAATGAGTGCTTTGCCCCTCTAATAAGTGTCACAAACCATTATGATTCCCTGATGGAAGTTGCATGCAGCCATTAGAATTAACTGTTTTTGATCACACCACTGAATCTGATTTCTGAATATTCATAAGTTTTAGTGAGATTCACTCATGGATGTTGGTTTTTGTTGTTCCTGGTTTATTTACATTCTGTTAATTTCTTCTATTTCATTGCAACCCAGAGCAAAACTAGATGATGTTTGGCCCCTTTGGCTCCAGTGACGTTGCGTCGCCAGTCATTTTTCTCGTTCAAATTCGTCATCTGAAGATAAAACAAACTGCAGCCTATGAACACGGCTGAGATGTTTTCAAACACGCCCTACGAGAAGAAAGAGTAATTGTAAGCAGTTTCATCATTACTTTTCCCCCTCCCCCCTCCCTCTCTCTTTCTCTCTCTGTTTATCTCTATCTCTCGCTCTCCTCTTGCCTTTCTTTTCTCACTTCCTGTCTGTCTGTCTGTCTGTGTGTCTGTCTCTCTTTCTCTCTCTCTTTCTCTCTCTCTCTCTCTCTTTCCCTCCCTTTTTCTCTCTATCTCTCGTTTTTTTTTTCTCTTTCATGTTGATTTGGAAACTTGATGCCTTGAATATTGTTTGCATTTCGAATCTGAATATTGTGGTCACATGCATAATGACCATAAGCGCTCAGTGCTTAAACCATTTGGATGACTATCATAAATTGCTGCATCCTTCATAATAAAGTCATTGCATTAAGGACGCAAACCCACCGGATACTGCAAAACAGAATACGTCAAATAACGACATATGCAGAATTTGGTGCCCTTTTCGATGACACCATAGCTATGACATACTCATGACATCAGCTTCGTTCTAGTAACTTTGAGAAGGAGAGAACATGAAAATCTCCCGGCAAGGTGCTTGATGTGCGGGATCCAGTAGGTTTGTGCACTAAAAGATGATGGCAGTAATTTTGCAGATGATGTTTTTGTTGCTGTTAATATCACATATACTTCTCTGATTTGTCATTCTGAATGTTCTTTTGTTTTGCTGTTTAATTTGTCAGCTATGATGTAAGGCCTTACGCTGAAAGAGAATGGCTCACCTCCTAATGATATCCTCCACGACAAACCCACTAGGTCTGTGGCAAGGGTCCTGCTGTCAGCTGCGCTTCAAGGAGGTCTGCTGTATCAGTGGGAGCAAGCATAGCAGCTGATGGTGAACATTACCTCACTTCCGGGTCATCCCATGCGTCGTCACCATTCAACGAGTTCCAGTGCCCCATCTCGATCTGACTGCGACCTTTAGACTCAAACCAGAAGTCATTGGGAAGAGCCCTGACAATGCCTTTCTTGTTGTTGCCCATTATAATAATAATAATAAAGAGAATTTTTATAGCGCCTAACCCCCGAAATGCTCGAGGCGCTTTACATCGCATACATTTCTTTTAAACACCAGCCATATTACAAGCATAAACATATATACACATACTTATTGCATAATATAGACATACATTCCAAAAATATTCTTGATACAGCAAGCATTCCACGTACGGACTGCAGTAGCTACTCTTTTCAACTGGCATTTGAATGATTCAAAACTGAAAGAATTTCTAATATTTTGTGGCAATGAACCTCACAACTTGGAACTCCGTGTCTATATTTCTTGTATTGCTCTGATCCAGAGTCCTTTAGCATCAATTACATTTGACAACTTGGAACTACCGCGGTACAGACTTCAAATTTGGCGTGAGGACACAAAATAGACACAGCGGTTGTCATGACGGCCTTCGATGCTAGCTGTGAAGCAGTAAATTTAATGAAAAAAAAATAATACAAAAAAGTCCTGCCTTCCAAGGACATTGACAATTCCGGTCCAGAAACGAATTTTGCTTTCGTGGAAGTATTTATCGGCAGGAACGACAGCTACTGTTATGCTAGGGTAAGGAAGGGGGGGAGTGGAAAGTTATATACTATTAAAAAGATGTTCAGTTGGTCATTCCCTACATTCTCCTCTTTTGCAGCACGCGGACTGCTCAGCTAGTTTTCTATCGGAACTTAAGAGCCCAATATGCCTGAAATCACGAACTAGTACCCTGGGATTCAAATTTGTCAGATCCTACGAGATTACATTCCTGTACACATCTGACTTCTCAATAAAATTGATTGATGAAGGGCGCGGNGGGGGGGGGGGGGGGGGGGGGGAGAGAGGAGAGGATGAGAGAACGTGCTGCCTAGTTGAAGATTTAGTCATTTTCAGTAGTTTGACTGTTAATGACCGGTAGGGCTATTGGGGGTTGTTTGTTGTTCTTCATCTGTTTGGTTCCGTGAATGATCTGCGTAGTAGACTGAATGGAAGGAATTCTGTCTTTAAGTATAAAGTGGGCTTAGAGGAACGAGTGAAGAATTTCATCCTCCGTCACAATTAGTAATTTGAGCGTTTCGGGTTGCAGGAGCTAAATTATAAAAGCCTGTTTGAGCCATTTGTAACAAAATCTGTAGTGTATTAAGATTTTCTCTTCAAACCACAGAAATGCACCAAGATGGCTAAGGCTAATCCATAGGTCTGGCACCATCACTGTGCTCAAATTATATGCTGTTTACAGACAAGGTCCTTCATTTAAACTTGCGTAATTTTAGATGAAAATGGGTTGAAAATTTACCTTTCTTTCGTTTTATGGGAAGCCGATGAAATGACGTCCACTGAAGTCATTCGGACACACTGCCTATAACATTTTTTGTTTTTACAAATTCAGGACTGCATTTCACTAGGTTTGAGATGTGGTTTCACGTTTCACGAAGTCTGTCCAAAGGACTGATTTGATACTCTGCTGTTGTTGATCTTGATATGTTTGGATTTGGACGATTAGGCTCCTGCAACTTTCAGTAACGAGGAGGTTTGTTAGAATAATAATATTGTCTTTGCTGACGTTTGACGTCTATTCAGAGTAAATGAAAACTGGAGAAAGACTGGAGGTAGCCTCCAACATTTTAATAGGTTTGAGCCCCAAGTCCTCCTAATAAACTTATGTCCGTATATGTTTGAGCTCTTATATAAAATCCGATTTTATCATCAAAACCGGCCTAGATTTCTGAACAAAATGTTGCCAAAATTTACACCTAATTACGGCCCCCACAGGCACAACATGTTAAAGGACCATTCTGATTTCTTAACTGACAAAACCATCTCTTTCGTTTTAAAGACAGGCGTATCCATATTTCCCTTAATACTTTGAAAGGGACAGTGATCGGAATATTGAACGTCATATTGTCTGAGCCAACGCACTTTGAAGTAGTGGCTAAGAGTTTGGAAGCAACTTTTTGCGGTCTCACGAGAAGACCGTATATATGCCAAATTGGATCAAATTCACCTTTTGCCGTCTTTGTATAGAGCCTAATGCTCTTTGTCTTTCCATATGGGTTGTTCTTTCATAGCTTTCATAATTTCCGAGATAGCCTGTATGATGTATGTCCCAGTAATTTTTAAACTGCGCACTAACGATGAGACTCTATCATAAGAATTACATCAACTGTGCATGCTGAACGTTATTAAGGATGGATTCAGTACCAGTGTACTAATGTAAATGGCGCATACGGTGTTTTTCTGCAGGTTCATGCGAAGAGCACCACCGCTCATGGGTTACTGGACAGTATTTTTGTCTCTTCCATCATAAAATTTGAACGGCGGGCTACTGCAGAGTTTAGTGCCGTACCGAAAGTTGTAAGCAGCAAACTGTGAAGATCTCAAGTCACGACATCTCGAAAGTTTACCCTCTGGGTCAGATTGATTTTCCTGATACATCTGTTCTTATAAACCTAATACTAGGACAGAGTTGGTATGATCTGTTCTGGGGGGCTTTTGAAGGTAACTTGAATAAGGAATGTTCTTTGTGCCACGTATCTACAAGATGCAATTCGACACAGAAATTTCAGCGTGCAAGTGTCCAATTATCGATCAATTTGCGAAAACGAGAGTTACGGCATTTCAATGATCTTGGAGAACTTGAAAATGTTAAGACGCTTTTTTAAGGAGAACTTCAGGTTTAAATTTACAGCACACAACTCTGAACTTTGAGCTCCTAACGTCGTTAATTTGTCATTTACCCACTTTCCTTTAATCTTTAAATTACATTTTGACAGNGTCTCTTCCTGACCTCTGACCCCAAATAGTGCAGCTGTAATTTAATCTATACTGGTCATGAAAGCAACAAATGCCTTAGGACAGGCAAAAGCTCTGTGTACTGGGCTCCTGGCCGCAAGGAAAAAAATATTTCAAAATTTATTCTACAGGACAGGCAGTCCAACCCAGTCCATCTGACCTCATTTGCGCGTGTGTAACCTGTAGACTCTATGTCCCAGTAATTTTTAAATTGCGCATTAACGATGAGAACTCTATCATAAAAATTACATCAACTGTGCATGCTGAACGTTAATAAGGATGGATTCAGCACCAGTGTACTAATGTAAATGGCGCATACGGTGTTTATCTGCAGGTTCATGCGAAGAGCACCACCGCTCATGGGTTACTGGACAGTATTTTTGTCTCTCCCATCATAAAATTTGAAAGGCGGGCTACTGCAGAGTTTAGTGCCATACCGAAAGTTGTAAGCAGCAAACTGTGAAGATCTCAAGTCTTACCCTCTGGGTCAGGTTGATTTTCCTGATACATCTGTTCTTATAAACCTAATACTAGGACAGAGTTGGTCTGATCTGTTCTTGAGGGCTTTAAGAATGTAACTTGAGTAAGGAATGTTCTTTTTGCCATTTTTCTACAAGATGCATATTCGACACAGAAATTTCAGCGTGCAAGTGTCCAATTATCGATCAATTTGCGAAAACGAGAGTAACAGCATTTCAAGGATCTTGGAGAAACTGAAAATGTTAAGACGCTTTTTTTAAGGAGAACTTCAGGTTTAAATTTACAGCACACAGCTCTGAACTTTGAGCTCCTAACGTCGTTAATTTGTCATCTACCTACTCTCCTTTAATCTTTAAATTACATTTAGACAGTAGAGGTGCCTGTTGACAAGAATACCTTGCGTTTAAAAAGAATTTTTTTTAAAAAGCAGCCTAGCTTTTTGTAGTATCACTTCATGCAAACTAACTCGTGGGCTATAATTCGAACAGTGGCGTCGCGTTATCAGTGGCATTTTCGATAGGGGGTGCCGAAGTAGCTGGCCAGCTATGGGCAACTGTTGGGCTGTTGAAGTTTAATAATAGAAACTGTATATGCCAAATCTACAAGTTACTTAGATCGTATGCCGAGACTCGCCCATATCTACTTAGTTCTATACTATTTTGGTAGAGATTTCATGTTTGCAAATTAGACGATAACCCGCTCATTGAAATCTAGCAGTAAACCTAATTCTAGGAAATATGAATTATGATTCACTGTATGTTGTGGCTTCAAAATTACACAACAAAATAAACTTGTGCAAGTAGACCAGACTGGTCGGAAGCCAGACCTATCCCTTGCTTAACTTTTTTTTTTATTTGTATAGAGCTTGGTAAAGGGATTTCATAAATGAACGGACACACTTTTTTCAAAAAAAAAATGTGCAATAGTAAATTAAAATCCGATATATGATCGCAAATTTAGAAACTGTTCTGTGAAGCTGCGGCAGAGAGATTTCGTAAAAACTTCCAAGCATTTATTTCTGATCTCTTTATAGTTCATCCAGCACGCTCTATTGCACTACATTTAGACTACGTCTCTTTTCTCTTTGTTTTGCATAGAAATGCAAAGGTGGATCTGTGTACGTGCTACTGCGATCTTCTCCCGAAAAGTTCTGAATAGTATGTGACATATATACAGTAGTGATCTTGCTTCGCCGGCAACAAAACTATAAAAGCAAACAGATGATTTATGGTTGTGTCAAATTCTCGGATTGAGCAGTAAATAAGTCGGTATGGGTGAAATTGATCACCAAAATGACTTGATATCCCACCCCATTCCATTTGTGATCGCTCCATAGTTTTGTGATGGCCCCATAATTCATCAACTTCGCAAAACTGCAAAACGCTTGTCTGTTTCTGTTTAGCATAGAAAAGCAATGTGAATCTGTGTGTGGGCTGCTGTGCTCTTCTCCTAAAAGATTCTGAATATTTGACATATAAAGTGTTTTTGTTTCTTAAGCAACAGAGCTTTAAGAGCAAATAGATTTATGGTTATGTCAAATTATCGTATTGAGGGGTAAGGAAGTGGGTGTGGGTGAAATTGATTATAATCAAAAGATTGATAGCATGGCCCACTCCCGTTTTCCATTGAGCTGCCACAAGCGAAGCCGTAGTGGAGTTCTCTACTTTTCTTTTAATAGAATCAGTATGTTGTGATGGAGCTTAGATTTTCTCTGTCTCTGTAACGTCCTTGCTACCAGATTTTCATTCACTCCTGCCTGGAAGATTTCTTAAAGTTCGTGAAGTAAAGTGTGCTTAGGGGGTAGGGGGTTTCACTCTCCCCAACTTGTCTAATAATCACAACTGTTGTATTATCAAGATTCAGCTCTCTTTCTTCCACAATCAGCGTCGGATCCGCCAGCCCCCATTTCATGTCACCGGGGTTGGGCATAAATCTGATATCAAGCAAACACATTATTACTTCGTGATTTGATGCCCATTTATTTATTAGATATAACGGCTTTGTAAGCTCGACTAGACTAGGACTGGACTGCACCGTCAGCACATTTATTTCTCGAATGATAAACGCGACATAAGAGTGGAAAATTGATGAAACATAGGAGATTAAGTCCCCATGTATTATTTTTATTTTATTAGATGCTTAACTTTTTTTGCAGAAGTCGCTAAACGTAACGGTAAAATTTGAACATGTTTCTTCATTATTGCTATTTTTATCGGCATGTCTAGCGACGTTTGCACAAAATGAGCATGATCATTATCATCATCACCATTATCATCATCATCATTCTCATAATAATAATAATAGTCAGCCTTTACTGCTCGTTCCCTCCTGCGTGAAGTTTAGTACATATAGTAAGGATGACAAAAATGGCATTCTTTGTTCAATCAAATCGCCAATTGGAAAGGGGACATCACCCAAAAATTAGTTATTCCAGTTAAAAAAAAGGAATCCTTCAGGTTCTTGGAACTTATTGTTTTTTCTTCTTCTGGCCCTATTAACGTTTTGTGTTATTTTACAAATACCACCATGATTTCGGGAAATTTCTCCCTTGGAGGTTAAGTACATCTTTTGCCCGATCTCTTGAAGGGAAGATAAAGGGGGGTCAACACCCAACATTTTTCACAAATCTTTCCAAAAAGGTCACCTCGAATTTTCATTTAATCCCCAGTTTTTTATTTGGCTGGTTTTGACCGCGTGCTAATACTTAGACCTACACAGTTTATTATTTTATCTAGAAGGCTCAAATTGTACCTGAAACTTTAGAACTGGATGCTTTGTTTAGACCACATGTCGTTTTACATATTTTTTATTTCTAAACTGGCTGGCAGAGCCCCAAAAAGGGGAATTATTATTAGTGGATTATTTGGATTGCACAGAATGTCTGATATGCCCTTCTACTAGGTTCCAAGAACCTTCAGAATACTCACTAAGGTGAGTACTGGCTGTCCAACCTCTTCGAAAGTTTAATGTCAGTGCGGGTTGCTTTTTTTTTTGCTTGAGATATTACAGCTAGATCAAGGCCTGGTATCCTCCATGTGCCGTCCTCAATGTCTTTTTGCTTTATTTTCAGAATGTGAGCCTGGTCCACATTTTCTACAGAACACTCTGAAACGATTATTTCGGAATTCAAGAAAGTCCCTAACACATTTTTAGTAGTACGATTTACACCTGTAACAAGGGAACTTGCAAATCGTTCCAGAACAGCGCTAGATTGGTATCATATAGGCTGGTTTGGGCGGCGATGTCTACATCTGAAGTGGCGTCGCCATGAACTAATTTCGAATTTACATGACACACACATTATCATAGATCTGGATGATATCTAGCAAAACACAGAAGTCGTAATAGAAAATAGTTTAATTATGAAGTAAAATTTTATTGATCAAGGAAAAAGAGACACTTGACAAACAGGATTCTATTGCTAACAAGCATTATTGATTTTAAGCTCCAATGAACAACAATCAGATCAAAATCAAAGTTACACAAAAATGTTTACATTTAACAGCGTACCAATATGATTAGTCTACATATTATAATAGCCCAGGTAAATTTTCAGTGTCATTAAAAGTTTAGGTAGAAGAATTTTATTATACTTATGAATCTCATCATTGTAGTAAGTATGCTTCAATAATCAGATATTTGAAAGCTCTGGATTTTTATTAAGTTATAATGTGAAGTACTAACTGAAAACAATCAATCAAAAATTCAAATTAATTTTAGGCAAATGCCACAACTGTTTAAGAATCTTGCACCTCAATGCATAAGGAGACCCGCGTCTCTCTAGGACCTAAGGACTTAAGTACTCTGTATCTCTGTTTGGTCACTGAGCAGCCCCGCGGCATTTGTTACCCCAACGCCCCATACTAAGCTAATCTGCTCTTCTTAAACAAATTGGTTTATTATCTGAAAGTGTTCTAACTGGTTTTGTTCTAGTTTTAATGATACATACTTTTTCGTCATTTTCTAACACACCGTGTAGTGGTTTATCTTGACAGTTGGCGTAGTGCAGTGGGGGGTGGGGTGAGGCATTCTGAAAAGCTTATAAGTTATACTGGCACCTCACACATGAAGCGAAGTGTTCTTATGGGTGGATCGCGCTGGCAATTATCATCATGCATCTGATAGGTGTTTGATAATAGTACCAAGCAATCGTGATTAGTACTATTATCAGGTTGTCCAATGTACCAGTCTGTCAGTGGCAAAGCCTGGTCAGTGGAAGGTAAAACCCATTGTCCTTCATTATATCTATCATTTCCCCCTATCAGACTTTCATTAAACCCACTTAAACTTCTCAGAAAATCTTGGACAGCATGATATTCTTGAACATCATTGATTTCTGCCAAGTGACCACCAAATACTTTACAAAAAGCAGCTGAGGCATCAACACTATAAAACCCGTCTCTTGAAACATAGTAATTCCGATCGTTATAGGTAAGACGCGCGTCCTCAAACATTTCCGCGAGACTGTTATTTCTCATGCTTTCAAGCATTGACACTCTTTGCTGCAGAGCCATAATAGTTTGCTGTGTGTAAGCTTCCATTTCTCGAATTTTGTCCACGAAAGCGTTCAGATCTGGTGGTGTAGCCGTAACCTGTTTTGTGTCGACTATAACGACATTGTGACCCACGAGATCCATTGCTTGGGCGGAACACTGATAGAGCCCGCCTTGATGACTCGTTGGATATGACCACCGCAAGTGAATGTAGGATTCCCCCAATTCGTTGACAATGCCTGAGGCAAAGACACTTTCTTGGGTGACTAGATTCACAGTGCTGGAGGCGAATTCTGTTATTCCAGCCAGTTCTTCAAAAGTCTGACCAGAGTCGTTGGATCTAGACACAAGTAAAGAGATCAGTGCACCCAGTCCTGAAGTGCCGTCGATAACAAAAGAGCAGTTCATTTCCAGGGATGGGGAAATACCGATGGTTACGTCTGTGGGTTTAACATCAATGATGAGGGTTGAACCTGAAAGCAGATATTGTAGAATCTCATCTAAAATGTGACATTAACTTTACTTATTGATGATTTAAGAAGCGTGACAATATGTTATTGTCTCGCCCCCACAACCGCGAATTACAGTTTTGTTGAGGAAGCTATCGTAATGACTATAGAGTGTAGGAGGTGTAATCCAAAATTCCCCGGACTATGATGCTTGTATTGCATATTTTCTCCATCACCTTCCAAGCAGTTCATTTTGGATAAGCACAATGATTTTAAGGTTAACGCCCAAATTTGTTCACCAATCTCTTTCAAAAAAGGTCACCTTAGATTCTGATTTGGTCCTCAACTTTTCATTTGACTAGTTTTGGCCGCGTGCTAATACATAGGTTTAAACACTTCATTTTTTTTTTTTATTTGGAAGGCTCAAATTGTACCTGAAACTTTAAAACCGAATGCTTTATTTAGATCACAGACTATTTTACATATTTCTACACCCTGACACTGGTGGCAGGGCCCCCAAAAAGGGGGATTTTATATATTAGCGGATTAATTGGGTTGTACAAAATGAGTGATTTGCCCTTGTAATAGGTGCCAAGAACCTCCAATGCGGCTGCTAAGCTTAGAAGCAGCCCCTGGAAGTAAATCTTTATTTTTCAGTTTGTCAAGAACCATCTACNATTGTGGGCGACAGGCAATAATGTTGTTATTAGTTTCATTGTAACACCGTATTATGTATGTTCTGTTTTATGAATGGCATATAAACATAATCTTATATTATGCCATTGTAAACCAATCTGTCTACGGGATCAGTAATAGTCTTATTTTCTATGTTCTTATTTCTCTAAATTCTGATACAGAACAGAATGGGTCAGAGCACGATATCCGGTATGATGAGATTTTCAGGCACATGAAGACTGAGTCGTGAGGCTTACCTGCCATCTGAATCAACACTATAGTCTGAAGAACCAGTGCACAGAAGGGGGTGTTTCTTGCATACATATTTTAGGTTAACAATTCTCTCTACTCTAATCAGCGTACCGGTACACAACAGTCTCTAGCAAATGTAGGTGGTACATCTGATATTTTACCATATAAACAGGGCCAATTTCCGGTAACATAAAAGTGTGTCAAATTTTTGTGGTGTGTCACACGTTACATAACTTTGATCCTTGACCTGCTTACGAATATTCTTATTGGGAGTCTTGGAAACCTCCAGGCGTATGAATATGTGACGTTTCTGTTTCATTTTCAACTATTTTCACTGCCGTGGGGTTTTCTTCTGTTTAGATTTACAGAAAAACAATATATATATTTCAGTCTGTCTTTGTCATCGTTTGTCTTCATGTTTCAGTTTCAGTTTCAGTTCAGTTAAACATTTCAGTTAAAAGTACTTGAACTGTCACAGTGTTTCTGTGGTCTAAATTTTGATTGATGATTGTCTGCTCTTTGAATCTACTCTGTGTCGCGTTACTGTGTGGTTCATTAAGTTCCGTTGTAATTGATGTGTCTCAAATAGGGTGAGGGCCACTTCAGGGTCCTCTTCACGATTAAAAGTTTGTGTTTTTTTTAATTAGAGTTTTCATGATAAAAAGGATCTGAAGCTAGTGTTTGTTTGATAACAAATTTATAAACTTCGTTATACATTTATCGTATTAGCTCGCTAGAGGCTTGCGAGTATGATAAACGTATAACTCATTTCATAAATCTGATATCAACAAACACTCATTACACTAATTACAGATCCTCTATATCTTTCCGATCTATGGAAGTTAAGCCGGACCATAAAACTTTTCGTACGCTCTCTAGAACCCATTTTGTGTAAGTCACGAGAGAGACAGAAACAGTGCTCAACTTGATGGGGTGGAGGGGGGGGGTAGGGGGGCATATGCCACCTTTTTTAAAATTCAAAATTAAGTCGCATATTGATGGTTTTGAGGTTTGCCTATCACTAAACAAAAGCTCTTTTAAAGACCCTCAATTTGATACAAAAATCCATGTTGTAGCTCTACTGACGGCCGAGATAGCCACGCAAGATGGCGGTAGGTGTAGAGAAGGAAATTTTGAGATAAGCTTGTAAGTAATTATTTTAAGTGGGTACGTACGTATATCTATTCACACAGAAGGAATTTCTAGATAACCTACAGACTTGAAATTTAGTAGGCCTACATTTATTCAACCTGGACTGCACATAAAACAAATTTATTCTCGCGCGTTTCTTGTCATAACTGTATTGATGATGAACATTGTTCTTCTTCTCGTCGTAACCCCTCCCTCCCTCCCTCCCTCCCTCTTTCTCTCACTTTCTCTCTTGCCCCAAACAAAATGACGTTGCATTGAGAGGTATACTGTAAGCGAACAGATCAGTTCGGATTCCTGTGTTTTTAACAAGAATATTGAATCCAAACATAAATCAAAAGTAAGTGTATATATACTCACGATCAAAAATAAGTTTACAGTTTTGTTTACATTGTTATTATGTAGGGCATGGACCTAAAACAAAGTGGTCTGCAGGGATTGTTGTGAGTAATGTTCAGAATGATTTCAAAACAAAAATTCTACGATCGCGCGATTGGTTCACTCGCCCCCATGTGCACGTGCTGTTTTGACCTAATTGCATCTACTGGTCATCACGTGATATGTAGAGTTGAATTTTCACTTAGGATTTACTTGTTCACTCAAGCAGTCTTCAAATCAAGAGAAAAGTTTAGTTTTTCTTCAGTGTTAACCATGCCACGCTTGAGTGCGGAAGAGCATGCGAGCGCCATTGGACACCTGGAAGCCAGTGCGTCCATCAGAAGGGTTGCTATGATGTTCAATGTAACAAGACGGACAATTTACCATTGGCAGCAACGTTTTCTTGTCACTGGGACAGTTACTGAACAGCCTAGAAGTGGGAGACCCCGAATGACGACTCCAGGGGAAGACCGGTTTATCCGTACCCAGCACCTTCGGAACCGCTTCCAAACTGCCACACAAACAGCCCAGGACTTCCCGGACATCAAGCTATAAGCAGACACATAGTCCGACGCCGCCTCCTTGCCTATGGCATCAGTGCGAGGCGCCCCCTGCAGCGGCCTCTTATGCAGCCCCATCACCGCCAGGCCCGCCTGCGGTGGGCTCGTACTCATGCCGCCTGGACAAGACAACAATGGGCTACTGTTCTTTTTACAGATGAATCCAGCTTTTTCCTTGGGAGACATGATGGACGCATGCGTTGCTATCGGCGAACCAACGAGAGGTATCTGCCCCAAGGCATCCACGAGGCCCCTAATAGAGGCTATGGGCAGGCGATGGTATGGGGCGGCATCACCAGAGATCACAGAACAGCTCTTGTTCATGTTCCTCTTGCTCTGACAGGAGCGAGGTATACAGCCACCATCCTCCAGCCCCACGCTATTCCGTTTTTAAATCAACACCCTGAATTCACTCTCCAGCACGACAACGCCCCATCCCAC
>JAWQUT010000102.1:1271432-1287405 GCA_033807755.1 Ellobium chinense | reverse complement strand
TTCCTGATATCGTATGCATTTGGCTCTTTTTGGCTTTTTCATGCTATTTGTCTCCGGCTCGAAAGAAAGTCTGGCAACCAAACTGACGAAAACATCCAGTTCTAGTTTTATGGCTGCCAGTGCCATTCCGTTTCGAAGAGGAACGGTTTGTGAATGAAGGATTATTCAAGATGGCCGGTAGGCCTCGTGCCTTCTCTGTGATAGTGTGTTGTGCATTGAGTTAGGCATTTTCTACGCAGAAAAATATGTCACTGGTTGTTGCAGTATGGATCATCTTAAATATTTTCCACTGATTACTCTACTTCATGTATGATTCAAGACATAATATATTTTTGGTAAATCTTCACATTCATGAAGTTATTGCTATACCTCTATGCGACTCAGGTAAATTCGAGGACAAAAGAAAACGGCAATTGATCACAGACTCTGGATTATGTGCATGTCATATTCACAGTGGAGTTCGTGAAATCAAAAGTAGACCCAGGGTTGTTTGTGAGCAGGTGAGTTAAAGCATGACGGTAGAGTGAAATTGTGATAGTCTGATGATTTAGTTAGGTTGCTGCATTTCATCTGTGGGAAGAGCTTTATGTTCATCTTTTCTCATAAAGGGTTAAGATACAGAAATATTGAAGATCATGATTATTATTAGGACACACTTTTTGTTGCAGATAGAAGATTTCTCTTTTATGTAGGGGAGGAGTCAGTATTGTGGTGTTCTGGACATTGTTCGTTTCCTTGTCCAGTTGTTGTCATTATCTTCCTAGCGTCAACTCTTTCAACAGACAGAGCTGGGTTCATGCTCTCTCTCTCTCTCTCTCTCTCTCTCTCTCTCTCTCTCTCTCTCTCTCTCTCTATCTATCTATCTCTTTTTCTCTCTCGTATTTTCTGCATCCATTATGATTGTTGTCATAACCTAGGCTGCCAACAAGCAGTCAGCTGTTTGGTTTGCTTTGATTAGTGAAATTTATAATACAAAATGTTCACTGAATAACAGTATCTACCACAAATTAGATCTTTCTAATTTGATTAGAATATGGAAGCTAGGCCAATTCGTGTTACAATGGGATTTAGATACTGCTATAGACAGACACATAGAGAGGGCGACAAACTAACCGAGAGATGCGACCAAAAATAAAAGTGGGAAACACACAGTAAATAATAATAAAAAAAAAATACACTTGAATACCATTTAAGCTCTTACCTTGGTCACAAAATTCACCTACTTTACCAGACACACAAGCGTAACAATGACCATTAGTAGGATGACACATTTCATCTTGGCAGTCACGGCTACACTTCTCCGCACATTCAAAGCCATAGAGCTTCTGGGGACATTCTGGGAATAGAGGAAAACCCAAATTTCTTTCTATGAATAAAATCCGGCTAGTGCATTTCAAATGTGTCTAAAATAAAGGGTGAAACAGATTTGTATCCACCGTTGAAGGAAAGTTGGTGCCATGCAAAGCGCTGACGTTATGTTATTAGATGTAACAACACTATTTTTTCCTTCATTTTATGCTCACTGCCGTCTTTGCTCCCCCTGTTTTAACATAATTGTCGCAAGCCTAGAGATGGTGAGTGATGTTCTCAAGGGTGGATGGGGTGGGGAAGCATTTTTTTCCTCTTTCCTGGAAGTGTTTTTGCCTGATGGCAATAATATTTTCCTTAAGCAAAAAAAAAAATCCTGGAGTTGTTTTTTTTTGTCTTTTTTGTTGTTGTTAGGTTTTATTTTCCCACTGGAATTTTCTTTCTTTTATGCCGAATAGTATTTTTTCCACTTATTCAGGGCCACTTCAGCTAGTAAGAACTAAATACGACGTCAACATAAGAGGAGTGTAACTGTGGAGTGTAACTATTGAATGTAATTGTTGGGTGTAACTGTGTGAATGAATTAAGCATACCTAGGTTACTTTTTCTTCATCCTCCCTGCGCAAATTTCTGAGTTTTCTCACCAGTGATCGTGTACATAATCCACACCTCAGTCAATGTATTGCGTTAAAGACAGTGAACACTACCTATGGTATGGAAATTTCCCGTGATTGCCAGAGAGCATTAACTCACGTAAGGATTATTCATACGGACATAGCTCTAATAGGTAAACAGTAAACCCTCTGCAGCCAAAGACTTTAAGGCGATCCCCGGGTCAAAAATGGCCGATATATGACTAAAATATCGATGTTGAGATTTACCCGGTTTCAGACAGAAAAATACAGCTGTACCTCCCCAATCGATTGGTGCAGGTCTCAAAGCCGAAAAATGACGCTAAGGTATCAAAAACCGATGTCAAAATGGGTGGGGGTCATCCCAAATTCACAAAAAAAATCTCAAAAATCACGCAGATATACCCCTGACAACGGATTTCGTAGCTCGCTTCCAAATAGGCTTACGGCAATCTTCCATATACCGATTCAACCGGCTTTTCAGGTAGAATTCGAATACGTTGTCGATATCATTGTGTGACAATTACAGAACGAATATTTTAAATTCAAAGAAGGCCTTTTTTCTGCATTTTCATTGGCTGTTGTGGGGGTGTGTCGAAATCCGCGTCACTGGTTGGTCGCCTCGGTCTCAGGTTGACGACTGAGACCCACAATGCTTTTCGCATCAGCGTTTTCGTAAACAGATCGGCAGCCATTTTCCAGTCCGTTTCTTTCCACATTTTGACAAGTTTATTACGCTGAGCATCGAAATACAGTCCAGCCAAGTGTTTACAACACGACAAAATTGTTGGAGGTCATATTTTACCTACGTGGTAAGTATGAGTGTGTGCTTTTATACGGCTTTTACCACACGAATTACGTTGACTTTGCTGACCTAGTTTGCTCGCACTGGGGCATTCCCCAACATTCTGTGCATTCCATTAGGTTGATGCAACAGAAGCAGGCTTACAATGTCATTATTGATCTAAAAGGCGAAAATGTGGGGTGAAAGGCCTATGTGGGTCTATAATTTATCATTGCATTGTCTGAGTTTAGATTTGAAATGGAATGAATGCCTGTTTTATTGACGAGCAATCAGGGCTATGCTATGAGGCTATGATGGCCATGGAGGCTTATTTTCGATTCAATTTCTGGTCTAATCTAAACATAGACTAGAGCTATGCCTTAGTTTTAGTACTGCTGCTGAATTATATGTATTATGACATGGACAGGGAGGATGTTGTGGGCCCAAACCCATTGGATAGATAGCTTGGAAGATATGAGAGATGATGTGCAGCTCATAACACCTGTTCCTTTCCATCAGTTCAGCCTGGTAAATATTGAATTACTCGGTTGCTACATTTTTCTTATATTATTTGCAGATGGCTCGTGGAAAACAACGCACTTTGAAGGCAAAGAAAGGCAAGCTATCTATCGGGCGTAGGCAGCACTTGGCAATGCTAGCTGCAAGACGACGTGATGCAGCTGACGCGGCTGCTGGAGATGCATCAGCGAATGGCTCCTCGTCTGCTTCTACTGCAGAGGTAGAACCCATGCAGCAGATGGAAAAGTCTCCCATTCAGGAACCTGCACAACCATCAGCATCTCGGCGAAAGTTGTCTCTGCTCCAGACAACAGGGCATTTCGAACCTGAGCCTGTATCAGCAACCCTGCCCACCACTACCGGGACACTTCAGCTAGTTAGAACCAATACGACATCAACATAAGAGGAGTGTAACTGTAGAGTGTAACTGTGGAGTGTTACTATTGAATGTAATTGTGGGGTGTAACTGTGTGAATGAATTAAGCATACCTAGGTTACTTTGTCTTCATCCTCCCTGCGCATATTTCTGAGTTTTCTCACTAGTGATCGTGTACATAATCCACACCTCAGTTAACGTATTGCGTTAAAGACAGTGAACACTACCTATGGTATGGAAATTTCCCGTGGTTACCAGAGAGCATTAACTCACGTAAGGATTATTCATACGGACATAGTTCTAATAGGTAAACAGTAAACCTTCTGCAGCCAAAGACTTTAAGCAATATATATACAGTACTATGTCGGAGAGAGTCAGCAGGCAACGAATGGAGAAAAGGAAAGTGACTAGAGGAAGCAATCAGCAATATAGCTTAAGTAATCGACCACTTCAAAACTTACCGCTGTAGATTTCCACTTCACATAAACTAAGAGCGTCATTGTAATCCCAGTGGTTGGGAGAGTACTTCTGAGTGATCTCGACACTGGATACATACGGATTCACAGGTACAGAGGTGACATTGTATATAGCTACAATGGTGCCTGGATCTAAATACGTAAACACTTGAGTTCCATTCACATCACGACTTGAAATATGAAAGTTGGCCAGTCGTTCCGCTGTGAAAATTTTAAAAAAAGGATAGAATGGGTATACGTTGTACCCTAGGCGTTACTATATCTGTATCAGAGCGCCTAGGCTCCGAATCAAGAAATCTGAACGTATTAGTTACCAACATTCTGCAGCATAACCACCGAGCCTATCACCGCCAAGAAAATGCAGCATCACGTCTCCTTCTTTTTCAAAAATAAATAAAAAAACCGCATCTACATCCTTAAGCATCTTTCACATCGTATTTCACCATCATTAACACCACCACCACTACCATCACCACTACCATCATCACCACCAGCCATCGCTATTACCAATACTTTGTCCGTAATCTGGAAATGGGCCGATAAACCATTCATTTCCTAAAATGAAAATTAAAATAAGAAAAATAAGTTTCTTTCAGTTTCTTTTACAATCTTATTCTGTATTGATATTAACCAAGCAGTTTTTGAGGAATTTGATGGTTTTATGGGCCCTTCTCTATACTTATGGACTATATCATCATGGCCAGTCAGTACTGATCATTAAAAACAATCATCACCACCACTGCCCACATTATTTGTTTGTGAATATTATACATACGCTGGGAGCCTCTGTTGTATATAACGTATCTGTTCACTGGTTGTGGATGTGACAATGTCACTTTCCAGCTTTGTGGACCGTTTATCACGTTAAGATCATCAGGATCAAGAGTGGAGATACAGGATGCAGCACCTTCGGCAGTAATCCCATCTACAGCATGCTGGGCTACCCAGCCAAGGTATGTCGTTGTTTGTATTGCATTTTGTTTCAGCGCTACATTACGACCTGCGATGAATAAAATAGGCTTACGCTATTGAGAATCCTTTACACAAATGACTATGAGAACGTTTAATACACATTTCCATTAAGATGAGATTGTCCTGTAATTACCACGAACATACGAAGCAGGGGTTGATATAATGTTATACTGTCTTTCTTAACTTTCCACACCATTTTTGACAAGACTCCACTATAAAGAAAATATGCTCTAAGCGTTTCACTTGATATGATCAAAACAAATTCTATACAACCCGCAGCACTAGAATAATACATCTACCTTGTCTGGAGCAAAGATTTGTGCAAACAAACTAGACTTTTAGTTCTGAGTCAATGTTACTCCTAAACGAAGGTGCAGGACGAAAAACAGAACAAAAATAATAAGGGCTGTGAAACAGTACAACGATATTATCATGAAATAAGGCTTCAATCAAAACTCATCTTTGAAGCGTTCATCTGTGGATGAGGCAGCAACATTACGCCACCACCTTTTCATGTTTGCCTAAGTCAGTTCTTGAGGTTTTGAGAAATTTAGCCCTCTCAACCTGTTGCTCAGAGCGAAACAATGAGGCAGATGTTGTTTAGCGTGTAAAATTGGGATATGATAACGAATTGAAACTATATTTTTGTTTTCAGAATTAAGAAGAAATATGGACGATCACAGTATTATTATATTACAAGTATTACAGTATTACATTACAAGCTCAGATCATAAAAACATTGACTTAAGCGAATGTGGAGCGAGCGTGACGATTATTACTCGGTGTTCCCAGGAGAGAGTCTAGTGAAAATGTTCGCAGCTTCTGTGTATTTTGATCAGAGAATTCATAACTATCCATTTGGTGCGCTATAATTTGTCTCGGGGCAAGCGTTACTCTCAAGATTTCTGGCACCTATTTCTGGCCAAATTTTGTGATTATGTACCATTCCTAATAATCCGCTTTATTGTTATATAAAGCACATTTTTATTGGGCTCTGCCAGCTAATATCAGGGTGTAGTGTAGAAATGTGTAAAAAGATCTGTGATTTAAATAAGGCATCCAGTTTTGAAGCTTCCGATTTAATTTGAGCCTAAAAAATATAAAAAAATAAATTGTCTTAGGCCTATATCTATGTTAGCCCAAATCGTCAAGCTCAAATTATATTTAATGGCCCAGCAAAACAAAAAACAAAAACAGATCATGGTTTTGAAAACTGCGTTTTTAAAAAAAAGACTTTTTAACTAAATTCCTTGACTTTATCATGACAACATTGTTAACTTTATCAAAAGTATGTGCAAATGTTGCAGTTAAACTGAAGTTGCAATTACTAGATTGTATTAAATCGAAGTCGACTGTGCAGTCGACTCAATTTACTCGCAAGGTTTTGGTAACATGGAAAAATATCAATCAAAATAACTATCTTTATTGAGTGACTTTTGTATTTAAAAAAAAAAAAAATCTGCATTCTAGGAAGTAGATCGGGTAAACGAAATATCGGGTAGAGCGAAGTCAAATATGTATATTGTAGGGTATTTCTATAATTATCGACATTGTGTGTTGTTGATGATAATTACTGAAAACATAAATGTATATAAACGAAATTATCGTACTTAAATCAACAAGAACTCGGAAGCTGTATTCACAATCTTTGTATTAAAGAGCGTATTGCGTTAACTACAGTGAAAACACGAATGTTTTAGGTCTCAGATCCCTACCTCCACTGATATAAAGAGAACAAAGAGAGCCTACTCCTGTTCCCGTCAGATTGACTTGCCGAACTGCCATATTTAGGTCACAGACTATGTCCACTGTCGTGTTTTTGATGATAGAGAATCTCCTCTTGGTACAGGCAATAGTCTGGCTGTTTTTAGAGATGAATTCCACTTTGATGTCGTTAAGCAAGTCTGTGGAAAATAGATGAGACATGTCGCCGTCTTATTTTTTGTTCCGAAACAGAACCAGAAAAAGTTAATAAAGATGGATGGCTGACCGAATCAGATTAGCAGACATGAAGGGTGCAATTTTCAGTTGAATTATTTATCAAAATATTGAAAATTGCTATTATGTTTACCATACTACAGTTTCCAAGAAAACTGAAGCTTTAAAACACGTTTTGCTTTAAAACACGTTTTACTCACCATATACATTATTATCCTTAACAACAATCCTCATCCATGTGAAAGGATAAGATATGTTCCAGCTCACTGTTACTGACTGTAGCGTTGTGCCCGCAACACAAGAGGTGTCATCACCATCTCTTATCACAGCTCCTGGTGTTCCACTGACATTGCCGTATTGGGCCAAGTCCGCTGTGGAAGATCAGTTTGAAGCCGTGATGTCCTGAGATATTAGTGTTGTAACATTTCTTTTATTCAGTATTGCATATATACTCAGTATACGGTGCATAATAATTATGCTATCCAACCACACAAAATTTTTGCCTCCTATTTTTCATTTCGTGTACATGCAGTTATGTTGTATTGTCTCATTCATGTGATTTGCCATGTATATTGATATTCACTCCTCATAATATGTCACAATTTTGTAGCCTGGGTTCATTAATTTTACACGGAATGGAACTGGAATTTAAACATTCATTTTAACCTCTTGGTAAACAGGATGAAAAGTCATACAGGAAGACATAAGATGGGCCTAGAACTACTAGAAGTTCGCTTGGACACAAACAAAACCACACAGGAAGTTCGCGTGGACATAAACAAAACCACACAGGAAGTTCGCTTAGACATAAACAAAACCACACAGGAAGTTCGCGTGGACATAAACAAAACCACACAGGAAGTTCCCTTGGACATAAACAAAACCACACAGGAATTTCGCTTGGACGTAGACAAAACCACACAGGAAGTTCACGTGGACATAAACAAAATCATACAGGTACGCACTCACATTTACACAAGCTCATAGACACACATACTCTATCCCAAACCCTTACAAAGGCAACAAACAAGAGAGGGCTAGTGTTTGGTTTCGGATCTTGAAATAACTAAATAAAACCGTCTCTAAGATGGCTAATTCGCCTGATTATTTGATTAGCTCTTTCTCTGTCTCTGTCTCTGTCTCTCTCTGTCTCTCTCTGTCTCTCTCTGTGTCTCTCTCTCTCTCTCTCTCTCTCACACACACACACACACACACACACACACACACACACACACACACACACACACACACACACTCTTTGTCTCTTACTCTTTCTTGTTCTTCTTTTGGACGTATTCCTAGATAAGGGTGCGCCCCTTCTTCCCCTCTTGTTCCGACTTCTTTAGTCTACATTCATTCCTCTCTTCAGGCTAGACGTGGCTTTTGAGCAACAGTTACCAAGAAAAACTATTTTTCTATAATATTCTTTCCTTTTATTACCAAAAAAAGGCTAACTATCAATAAACTATATGTGCAAGGATCCTGCAGGATAATTTCCAAGGCCTCAAAGTTATATGATTGGGACAGCCATATTTAGAGAAAATGGTCTTGCGTGCGTATTGTTCATGCGGGATAGAGAAAGAGTGTGAGAATGTGAGAGAAGAAGAGAGATGTCGAATCAAGAACGTGTGTTGTTTGTAGCCTACAGAGGATGGAAACATACTGCCGCTTGCTGAGTGAACTAGGAAAGGGGTTGGGGTGGGGCAGTGAACTTGTGTTGAAAAGTATAAAACACGGACTACACCAGTGGTCAAGCAGAGGCTATTGATGAAAAAGAAAACAACCAAATCTTAGCAAGTAGATAGAATTTAGATCCACAATGAGTCTCAGGCTTACCGTACTGGCAGGAAGGGCCAAACCATCCACGCTCACATTTGGCATTCCCAGTGCATGTACCATTAGAATTTATGTCACACCTGTTGTTTTCACAGTGACATTTATACTGACAGAGTGATCCGAACCAGCCAGGGTCACAAGCTGTGAGAGAGGAAAGACAATACCGAAATATTATCAACAATGATGAGGTATAACACAGATTTCTGTAGCACGCATCGACAAGATTACAAAGGTGTAGAGTGAATTTCAAAATCATCATGCTTCTATATTTGCAACTCTGTTTAGCTCTTGTAGCTCAAGGCTCCTCGGGCCCAGCCTCCTGCTGGCTGCGTGGGGTTGTCAGGGATAGTGACAGTGTTGGCCTATCAACTGACACGAGGCCCGGGGCTGCAAGATGCTTTACCATAGCATCACAAAGTTGTGCTGGCTTGGAAATTTATTCTACCATAGCACCCTGGGTGGTAGAGTGAAAATAACTGGTTCTACCGTAGCATCACTAGAGTTAAAAGACACCGCTATGTTGGTCTTATACCGTGTATTGTCGTGGGTGCCGGTAGCAAAGACTGGAAGTGGAATAACTCCATCTTACCGACTAGAATATTTTAAATTGTGCATAATATTGTGGTAAAGAATCCAGGGCTGGTTTTATTTGGTCCTTGCGACATCAGAAAAGGACCGTTCTTGTATTCTGTATATTTAGCTAAGGGACGCGGAGGTGCCTTTTTGGTTGGTTCGCGCCCTACAATAACAATGCGTTTAACAATTTGTTGTAAATGAGCAAACAATAACAGTATTATTAACAAGCAATTCATGTTCTACTATTCTCTCTCTCTCTCTCTCTCTCTCTCTCTATCTATCTATCTCTCTCTTTATCTCTCTCTCTCTTCATCTCTCTTTCTCTTTCTCTCTCATTCTCTCTTTCTCTTTCTCTCTCTTTTTCTCTCTTTCTCTCTCTCTCTTTCTCTCTCTCTTTCTCTCTCTCTCTCTCTCTCNCTCTCTCTCTCTCTCTCTCTCTCTCTCTCTCTCTCTCTCTCTCTCTCTCTCTCTCTCTCTCAAAATCACACTCGCATTAATAAAATTTCAGATTTAGGATTTTTATACGGAAATGAATATAGCTGATGCATGCTGACGGCACGTCACACCGAGGGAAGGTGCACGCCTACCCGAGGTTTCTTAAAATATGGAGTCTGGTATCATTATTGATTCAAAGGATCACTGGAAGAGAAAGCTCCGCAATATGACGGCAACCATCTACGAGTTAAAATTTGTTAGTGGAACGATAGTCAACGGCCTGTGCCGGAGGCGAATGTGGCAAGAATCAACGACAGTGTGCGTGCAAATGAGGAGGCAAAGATATGAATAAGTATATCAAAAACCACTTGCAAGACAGTGCAGTATTTTCTGTCTGTTCCTCATAAGTCGCAGCCATCTTTGCTTGACCCTCAGAATTCACAACTGTGTAAGACTAGTACCATAATTATGACATGACAGCAGAACAGCATTGCTTACAGTTAAATTCCTTATGACCATTAAGATTTAGTTCTTGGGGATTTTTTCGACGAGGTAATTGTTTAACCACAGTGGGCTTCCCCTCTCCTTTTCCCGCTCCCCTCCCCCCAAATCCCCTTTACCATGGGCAAAATGTCAATAAGATATAGATAGAATGAGAGGAAAAGTCGAAAGACCACGTTATATCAATGATTGTTTTCTGTGACCTTGTGCATAATCTTTGCGTTAATTTACTCACTGCGGTAACCACGGGAAACTCCCAAAACATTGGTAGTGTTCCCTGTAGTTAACGTAGTAGGTAACTTAACGTTTGGATTGTGCATTCGTTCACTAGCAAGGGTTCAGGAGCCTAACTGGTCCAAAAAATAGACTATCAGAGTCAATAAAAGCAGAATATAAAATCTACCCTTTGGACAAATTGTGAAGAAATAATCGCACAGCATGAAACCTCTTTGCAAAAGTAGTGAAATTTAGTTCTGAATTTATGAAAAAAAAATAGCTATTGCAGGCAATGTTTCCCAATGGCCTCAGCGGATTTCATTTGTTGAGGTATGTGGGCTGCAAAAGAAAGCCAAATTTTTAACCTTTTTCATTTAAATTAAAATTGTGAAAAATCTAAATGAAGGACCCCCACCTTCAATAGTAGGCCTATATAATTTGAAGACAGTGGTGGCACCAGACCTGAGGACTAGCTTTGGCCATCTCGAAATGTTCCTGTGCTTCGAGGAGACCATTAATTTATTAAAAGGCTCAAAGAGACTTTTACAGTTTGGCTCCTGCAACCTAAAGATACTCGTGGAAGTGTCGTGAGTAGATAGATCACTAATTCAAGAATTAATGCGCAAGGATCGTAAAAAGTTCATGCATTTGTGCATCCATCTCTCACTGTCACATTCTCTTGTTTGCTTGCTATATTCGCTTCTATTTCACACACTCACATATTCCCCAACCTACATTACTCGTGTAACTATTCTTCCTCCTCTCTTTCATGCTTCTCAGTTTTTCGCTCTGTCACTCACCTAGGGTGAAAGCTGGTCCGAGGAGCAATACCCACTTGACCAAAGTCATAATGAACTTGTCACCCATTAGGAGCCGTCTCTGAGAGGTCACCTCCTCACCTTAATTACCGTGTCTCCTGAAAGCAAGACGACTGTGATCGAAGATACCTCTACGAAAATTGTCATGAGATTCGCACTGTCACCTATTTCCACTACTCTTAATCACTTTTCTTAATAACAATATTGTATGGCTGTCACTAACTAATACTGAGCACAATAATATATTATAATCAGTGATGTTATTTTTTTTTCCATGTATTGATAACGAAACCACTCCCTCAATCACTAGAAAGGCCTCATTACTTATACTAGCAATCAAGACTATTTATTTACTTTTAAGATAAAGCAACAGTTATCAACAGACCTACCAACACATCTCCTATCAACGATCAGAGTCACCTGTCTGTATAACACTTAAATTCTGAATCAGTATTTTATCCTTTTGATAAATGCATTATCATTGGCGTGTTCCTTTATCGTCAAACAATGTATCAGTTAAATGACGCGGATGCTTTATCGCCTCTGTTGTCTCAGATTTCATTAAATGTAGCTCCGNGGGGGGGGGGGGGGGGGGGGGGGGGGGGGGGGGGAGAGAAGAAGGAACTCCGAAATGAGACTCGCATTCCTAACCACAGCTCAGGCTTACTAATAGACGTCAAACCATACCCCTAACTCTAACCCTGTGTATGTAGCCACGGGGAGGGAGGGGGGAGAAGGAGAAGAACGCCGAATGAGATACACATCCCTAAAAAGAGCTCAGACCTACTAATAGACCTCATTCCAAAGCCTACCCCTACCCTTAACCCCCATTCCCTAAGCCTAATCTTACCCCAAACACTAACCTTAATGCCCATTGAGACAGGTACGAAGTCGAAGCGAATCCCTAACCCTAATTGTCCCTCAAACCAGGGGCATAATGTCAGTCTTCACGTAGGACCGGCCATGTTTATATACAGTAATGACGTATAGTCAGCCATGCCGGGCCTATGTGAAGACCGGCCATGTTTATATACAGTAATGACCTATAGTCAGCCATGCCGGGCCTATATGAAGACCGGCCATGTTTATATACAGTAATGACGTATAGTCAGCCATGCCGGGCCTATGTGAAGACCGGCCATGTTTATATACAGTAATGACGTATAGTCAGCCAGGCCGGGCCTATATGAAGACCGGCCATGTTTATATACAGTAATGACGTATAGTCAGCCATGCCGGGCCTATATGAAGACCGGCCATGTTTATATACAGTAATGACGTATAGTCAACCATGCCGGGCCTATGTGAAGACCGGCCATGTTTATATACAGTAATGACGTATAGCTATAGTCAGCCATGCCGGGCCTATGTGAAGACCGGCCATGTTTATATACAGTAATGACGTATAGTCAGCCATGCCGGGCCTATGTGAAGACCGACGATAACGTGTGACTCTCATTCGGAATTTCTCCCGATCTAACATCACACCGTAACTAGTAGACATTTTAGGAACTAATCTTTTGCACTTAAGCTCTTTTTTGTCGAGTTCTTCATAAATATCTTAATTTCCTCTGTTGGTTGTAATGCTCTACTTCATCAATTTTAATGTTGTGAAATCTAAAACAGCCGTATCAGATTTGTCTGTCATCAAATCTTCGTCATGCCCTTAGGAACGATTCATCTTTGTAGTGTCCAAGATTGTCAATGAGAGAATTGCAAATTCATTCTTTCCATTGTGGCTTCTTGAACACCAAATTATCTCACTATAAATGTCAATGTGAGAGTATGACGAATTGGGCTTTAGATGTAGCGGTTGGTTTTTTTTTCCCTCGAAAATTTTCCTCGGCTGAATAATATAAATGAATGGATAGCTAGCATGTTACATGTTTCATATAATGAATTTGTTAGCTCGAAAACTGCAATAATGTGAGTCTAGTTTCTATTTCCCTCTGTTCTTCATCTTTAGAATTTTATGCTTCATGTTGTATATATATTCTTTTGTGAAAGGATTGCCAAGAATCGTTTGAGAGCTTGCAAATTAATGATGGGATCTCTTACCATAGTCAGAATTACATCAACTCTGCATGTTAAACGCTACTAAATATGCACTGGTGCACCGATGTGATTACTAATGTAATGAATGTGCGTCTTTAGCAGTGTTTAATATGCAAAGTTGATTTAATTCTGACGATGGTAAGAGATCCCATCGTTAATGCGGAAGTTATAAACTGTCAGTGTCAAGATGTTCTCAATGTAATTTATTACTGGAAACAGTCACTATGCTCCTGCTGGCAATAGTTTCATGGCATCATTTGACAGTCACACATCACTAATGATCATGAAAATTACTCCAAATTCCTGCTTATTTTGCAACCCCTCACTCAATTCATGTCACTGAATTTAGATAATTTTGAAGATTTTCATTCATGATTGTGTCCATCGTCAAATGTTCACATGCAAAACTGCAGTCATAGACAGCAATTTGATTTTTTTTTTCAAATCTTGTGTTGAATATTATTCATGTTTATCATCTTTATCTTTATCAGCAGCAGCTGCTTCATAACGTTAGTGCATTAAGGTAATGTAGTGTCAGTGTATCATATCGAGGGAGTCCCAGTCATATCATTATATACAGATGTTACCTAATGATTGTGTCGCAGAATAATTTACCAGAATATATTATAACGTGAGCAAAATCGATCTGGGAATGAGCAAAATATAGTTTATGTGCCTTTTTATAAAAGACCGGTGGCCGTATGCATGATCGATACGGTGATTATACTGCGTTAACTTGCAATGAACACTACTAATGTTTTGGGCGTTTCCTACAGACGGTTATCACATTGCGCTAATTCAGGTATGAATTATGCATACGGCTATGGGTATACATTAATTACCATACACATTTATCTATTCTCAATGCAACACCTTGTTACATGGAATATTATCCAGTTACTTGCTATCCATATTATGACTTCGTGACGTAATAATCCATCTATGTTTCAGAGCTAGTGCAGGAAGGTGAATGGTTCATTTATGCATATTCGGTGTCTTTAGAACAGACTAATAAATTGTGCTGCCTACTTCTCTCCCGAGCTGAACCCTTTGTACCTAGATTTAGTTGTCACTTTAGGTTACAGACCTGTAATAGGATTTGACCCTTTTTTCCTCTACGGGCTATATTAACATTTTGAGCTGCCCTCTGATCCCAAAGTTTTAGCTTTCACCCAAACCCATACCAGATTGAAGCTCATTATGTGGCCCAAATTTTCAGCAACCCAACCCTAGCAAGCCCATTGAAATTTTGAGCTTGGTTGCTATTTGTAAACAGACCCTACATTTTTCACTGGTCAATGCCAAACCTCTCCTCCTCCGCCTGAGCACACCCTTGACCTGGCAGTTCCAGCCCAGGGCTAAATAGTGCCTGGTAAAATAAAGTAAAATGGACACAGATTCCCATGATATCAAAATTCCCCCCCTGGAGCCCCCTATTACTGGAAGCAGGGCATGCCAAAAGAGGGAAAAGGGGAGATGAAATATACCCCCTAAGTTGTTGGACCACAAAGTGAAAGTACAATTACAGGCCTGTAACCTTTACTGGTTGTCAACTCTTGATGCTTCCAAATTTCATTCTCTTTGTGGTGCATTTTATGGTTATCAATTCTGATAGTGCCGCAAATAAAAAAAAAAACCGTTTCGGACAGTAAGACAACATACTTTCGCACTGAATTTTGAATTCATCCTGTTGGACACCAACACTGCACTGACCATCTGACCATCAAGTCAAAGGGCAACACAGCCATTTTTATCTTAGGGTTTTATGGTTGAATGATAAATGCTGTATTAGGTTTTGTGGTTGAATGATGATGTATTAGTTTTGACGGTTGAATTCAATAATGATGAATGGTGTATTGGGTTTGGCAGCTGATGATGATGAATTAGACTTTGCAACTGAATGATGAATGAAACTTATTTCTTTTAAGTAGATTTACAAGAAAATACACTATTATTCACATACTGTACAGCTTCTTGATGCTGACCTAATAAACATATAATTCATAAACACAAATACTTGACTATTAGGTGGTAACAATTTGATTCGAAGTCATAGTCCTCATGCTCATAAATTTCTCCATTGCCATCTTTCTTTATAAAATCCAACTAAAACGCAGTCATCTATGACAACTGAAATCATTTCTGTCTCAAGGTAGCTCATCTACTACACAACTTCTCTCTTTTCAATCATTATATTAGTAGCTTGTGCAGTTTAAACAAGATGTTTGTCATGAGTTTTATTTACATGTGGATAACAAAGTTAAAAACAATAAAAGTGATTTTGGAGGCAAAATATCAGTCCCTTTGGCATGAGGTTTTAGAAATGAGATGTGCACTATTTCCGTCCTCTTGCATAACGACTCGAATATTGAGAATATTGCTGATAACAGCAAGTGAAAAACAATGTCGGTGGGTTTTCATGCAGATCCAGTGTTGTGTTTATTATGACATAATATATCGTATACTATCAAAATCATAGGCCTGTCTCAGAGATAAGCATACTACTGGGTTATTTTTGTGATTGCTACAAC
>JAWQUT010000102.1:1258234-1271261 GCA_033807755.1 Ellobium chinense | reverse complement strand
AATGATGAATGGTGTATTGGGTTTGGCAGCTGATGATGATGAATTAGACTTTGCAACTGAATGATGAATGAAACTTATTTCTTTTAAGTAGATTTACAAGAAAATGCACTATTATTCACATACTGTACAGCTTCTTGATGCTGACCTAATAAACCTCTAATTCATAAACACAAATACTTGACTATTAGGCGGTAACAATTTGATTCGAAGTCACAGCCCTCATGCTCATAAAATTTCTCCATTGCCATCTTTCTTTATAAAATCCAACTAAAACGCGGTCATCTATGGCAACTGAAACCATTTGTGTTTCAAGACAACTCATCTGTTACACAACTTCTCTCTTTTCAATTTTTATAGTAGTAGCTTGTGCAGTTTAAACAAGATATTTGTCATGAGTTTTATCTGCATGTGGATAACGAAGTTAAAACGAATAAAAATGATTTTGGAGGCAAAAGATCAGTCCCTTTGGCATGAGGCTTTTGAAATGGGATGAGCCCTTTATCCGTGTAATATGGATATCCTGCTGTTGACAGTGAATATTGCTGAAGGAAAATGTCAGCGCCTGTAAAATTGCAGCGACACTAAACTCCCTGCTTCGTTGAAAAAGCTACGCAATGGCTGAAGGAAGCAATGGCAAGACAATATTCCTCTTCAGGCTCATTCTGCTATAGGTAACTGAGTGGCAAGGTATATTCTTCTAATGTGAGCTTAATCTTATAATTTAATTTTCTTAGACGTTACACATTATGTTGGAAAGTGTACCACCACTACGGCTTCTATAAAATTACTGTGAAAAAATCGATTTGACAGAAAAGGACAACGAAAAACATATTACAAAATGTCCTGTCCATATCGGCAATGAAACCTACGATCTCTCAGCTTGCAAGTCCGAACACGCAACACTACACCACAGAGACGCTAATAATATTTCGCAGCAATTTAATTCTAAAATACCTACTGCTTGATTATGTTCCCTAACCTTCAAGTGCTCACGCGTGACTGTGATAATCTTTCCAACTGCTCACGTGTAGATCTAAATGTAAACGTCAAGATTCACAGAAGTGACTGCTTATATCACTTGGGACTGAACAACTTTAAAACAAACTCTGATCTATTTACATTAACTATACCAAGCAATGAGTTCATAAAATGTGCATTTTCATTCGGCCAGTGTATTCAGAAATGTGTCTCTGTCTTAATTCAAAACAGGGCTTTAATTCTGGATTCCATCAAGACCTGTGCCATTTTACAATAGAATTTTAAGTATCGTGAAAAGTAAGCTTTAAATAATTTGCCTTTAAAAGCATCCTATGTTTTGAACCAAAGGCAAAAATGCGTTTTACTTGTGACAGAAGAACACAGTTCTGGAACATTCCGTAAGGGACAATGAAAAAGGATGCCATTGAATTCCAGAAACAAAATTTGTAGCTCTCAAAAAACTGTAAAAGTGGACTAGTTCATCTATGTTTAAAGGAAATTTGGATTGTCCTACAGACCATGTTGAATCATATATGATACCCCATTATTCCAATAAAACAGTCTTTCAAGTATCTGTCAACATGATATAACGCCTCTGCGTGCCCCAGACAACCTACAGGGTTACGTTCTGCAAAGTTCGAATTCTTTCGCTCACTGTGCGCATAACGGCCATAAGCTTACGTCAGATACGTTCTTCCCTCACGGCCAAACTGTCTATTCAGTGCTCTGTGGACTGGTGATAACACGTCTGTATGAATCTTTTAATTCAACTGTAAACGGCAGCTGTGTCAAAGAAAACCATGCTGAGGCTATAAAACTGCAGAATACTTTACCTGGCTTACACGGTCAAACTTTACTTTTGAATTTGGATGACCAAACCCTTAATTGAAAACTAAATGGTACATTGTCAGACAGAGATGTTTATAGTTGCTAGAGCTTCATTGACGTCATGACTTTTGTCACAAACCGCTGCTGTTCGGGGAAGGGTAATAACTCTAGACGCAAGAGCAAATTCCGGTCACCCCAGCTGTTTTTATTGCGTCATATCACATACGCGTGCAGGAAGAGAACTATGCTCCTTCTTTGCCAGATTGTCTCGGTATACACCATAGATCATTTTCAGAGAGAAAAAGTACTGGAAAACAGAAAATTATTTTTGACGTGCGTGTCCACGTTTAAATCTTAATGAAGCAGCGAGAGAGCAAGGGAAAAAAAAACGATTATTCATTGACATAAGAAAGGCAGAACGATAAGCAACGTATAGTCTGATCTAATAACCTGGGATGTACAGCAACTAAGGAGAGACCAGGAATCAAGCATGCATGAATGTAAAATGTGCCTCTTTCTCTCTCTCTCTCTCTCTCTCTCTCTCTCTCTCTCTCTCTCTCTCTCTCTCTCTCTATCACTCTACTTCTATATCTCTCTCTCTTTTTCTTTGTCCCTCTCTTTCTCTCTTTCTCTCTTTCACTTTTTCTCTCTTTCTCTCTTTTTCTCTTTTTCTTTGTCTCTCTCTCTTTCTCTCTTTCTCTTTTTCTCTCTTTCTCTCTCTTTTTCTCTTTTTCTCTCTTTTTCTCTCGCTCTTTATCGATTCATCTTTCTCTCTCGCTGTCTCTCTCTCTTTCTCTCTCTCTCTCTCTCTCTCTCTCTCTCTCTCTCTCTCTCTCTCNTCTCTCTCTCTCTCTCTCTCTCTCTCTCTCTCTCTCTCTCTCTCTCTCTCTCTTACCAAAGTTGGCCATTTTAGAGGTCAGTGACGATTGTTTGAAAAATTCCTCTAATTCCCATTGAGGACAGTTTCTAACTCGTCATTAAATTTGAAGGGAAATGTGTTGCAATTATCTGCAATTTTTGTGGACCATGCACCAATTACTCGCGTATACAGTGACCTCAGAAACCGGTTCTATGCCGGTAAATGTAAATTGCTATTTGTGATAGCGAAACTGTACCATCTGCAATCTATCTAGTAGGCGAGATAACAATGCTTCACGTCTTCTCGATGAATCCAATGAAATCGCTTAGATATTTGGGTCTATGACACTCTTTGTTAGTGGTAGAGTTGGAATGTTGCTGGCACTGAAGGCTTGGTAGCTTGAGTCAAAGGATCTAAGCGAGTTTTTTGTCCTGTCATAGGAAATTCATTTTACGGTGCTATACAATGTAAATACATTATAGACTACTATACTGATAATATTATTTTCTTTATTCGCATTATTCTCAAAATTACTGCAAGTGCATTAGAGTGAGTTTGTCACTCACCTAAAATGTTGCTACCACTATCTTTTATTTCCACTTTATAAATAAACATAAGTTCCTGCTCATTCCAAATTTTGTCTTCGTCACTTTTTGAAGCTCTGAGAAATCTAACACTCTGAACTCTTTCTCCAAGACAAACTAATGAAGAAGACGTAGGTTACCTTTGAAAATTCAAAATCAAAACAAAATTTCACATTTTTTTTTTGTTAATAGTTGAAAAGATGAATGGAAGATCATAGTAGTAGCAAAAAAATTCAAAGTTTAACAAAAGAATTGCGAATTTGGACTGAGAATGACGATAAGTGGTCAATGAGTCTTTCATTGTATCATTCAAAACAGCTGTTCAGTCCTCTCTAGCTAACTCTCTGGACAAGATGACAAAGTGGGCATTTTTTATTCTGTGCTTGGCTGCTCTTCTCCAGCGCAGTCTGCAACACTCGGGCCGAAAATCCTGTGTCATTCTTTTAGCAGACAAGGTCATGGTGAGTATTTGTCACAATGTTAACCACCTGACCACTGAGTTAACAATGTTAGTGGTTTTCAAAACAGTGGATAAAATTGACTTCTTATCCGATAACAGTATGTTTCTCTATCTGTAAGAACAGGCTTGCCAGTTTGACAATCCTCTAAGGTCACTCCGGATAAATATTAATGTTGTCATCTGCTGTGCTCATACAAGATTCAAGATTTTTTCCCCCTCCCATTTCAATGCAATACACATTTATATATCATAAAGAATGTATATACAGAAATCAAACACAACATACTCTGCTGCAGTCAGTTTTCAATACCCTTGGTTTTTTTCTATGGACTATTTTCGCTTGATTTCCGCCCTTTGTCTATTACAAAAATACCTCTTTCACACATACACATATAATATTCGTGCGAGGCTTGAGAAAATTAGATTCCTGCGGGAAAACAAATCTGTCTTTTTCCAGAAAGTTAAGGCCATTATTAAATAATATATATCTCTCAATTATAAAAGCCGCCATGTTGAAGTTATCTCATGTGTTTCTAGTCTAGTCTAGTCTAGTCTAGTCTAGTCTAGTCTAGTCTAGTCTAGTCTAGTCTAGCTAGTCTAGTCTAGTCTAGTCTAGTCTAGTCTAGTCTAGTCTAGTCTAGTCTAGTCTATTCAGGCGATCGAGCACGGTGAACAGATCCTGTTCAATCCCGAGACATGTGTATACTTCTGGTGTAACAATGGCCAGGTTCAAGGCGATCATAATGCAGACTGTACTGATCTCAGACCCTGAGACCCTTGATTCTGAAAGATCCAACCACATTGAACTAATTACTCCTGACTATAATATTATGTCATCATCTTTTTTTTTTCCTCATATGCTGATAACAGCAAGTGAAAAACAATGTCGGTGGGTTTTCATGCAGATCCAGTGTTGTGTTTATTATGACATAATATATCGTATACTATCAAAATCATAGGCCTGTCTCAGAGATAAGCATACTACTGGGTTATTTTTGTGATTGCTACAACTCAATACATCTATCAGATATCACAGACAAAGTAAATCACAAAGTTATGAAGTTATTGCCTTTAAAGAAAAAAAAAAGAGCACCAAAGCTTGAGACTGGCTTTATCTTCTTGTATTTCTAATAGTTTTCTTTCCCTCTATTGAAAACCTCACTCAAATGAGATAGATGAACTGCCTATGACTGTGACGATATGACATTTTGACGGAACTTACGTTTTCTGTGGATGTAGTCATAGGGCACGGAAACGTATTGACATCTTTGCCAGAGGCGTAGTATTTATTACATTGCCCGCTGAGATCTGGCCTCCTTTCTCTGTTAAGATTAATAATTGTTGGATTAAAGATATAATCTATAGAATGCCAGAAGTCACCAATCTGATTTTCTACGATGATTTAAAGTTGCTGCTGGCCAGATTGTTATCCTCGTGTGAAATAACACCTCTCCTATAAACAAGGTATTTTTAGTTCACATAAAGTACATAAAACTGGAATATTTCGATCTCCCAGAGGATCCGAAGAGCAACAAAGACTACTTCCAAGTGACGAAGTTCTAACTTGAGACACATTTTCCAATTCAAACAGACAACACAACATAAAAAATATCAGAACATCTGACCATCAGTTTGCTATTTTAGATAAGAGAATCAAAATTGTGGTCTTGTCTAAGGGAATCAAAGCCTTCTCTGAAGGCTCAACCTTTCACTTTTTCTGGCGCACGCTTGAACACGTAAAGTAAAGGGTCTCGACATTGAAGAAATCTAAGATTGTTCATTTTGTTTAATCAGTGAGAATGTGCCTTCGTGTTCTAATTAATTTTTTTTTAAAATGTTGGAATATGATGAAACTTTTTCTACCCCGATTCTTTGCCGGATCAAGTTATAACATCGTCTGGAAAGAAATCTGTGACTGAAATGACTTTTTTTTTGTTTTTTGTTTGTTTGTTTGTTTGTTTGTTTTGTTTTGTTTTGTTTTGTTTTGTTTGTTTGTTTGTTTGTTTGTTTGTTTGTTTGTTTGTTTGTTTGTTTGTTTGTTGTAACCAGATTAAATATATTATTTATCTACATATCCATTAAGCAGTTTAACAAGGACTGTCTCATTGACGAAATCGAATCTTCACAAGGTCTTCGATCAAGACCTACATCAATCTTAATGAGGTCTCAGTGAGTCTTTCTGTTTACAAGTACCGTATATACCAAATTAATGGATCCATATGAAAACGTATTCTACACTGAACATCATTATACAGTGTCCAGTACTTCCGTGATGATCCACCCGCGAACTTAAGACACACTGTCAATTGAGAGATTGCGCATTAACGATGGGATTTCTTACCATTGTAAGAATACCATTAGTGCACTGGTGCTGAATGCATCCTTACTAGCGTTCAACATGCGGAGTTTACGTAATTTTACGTTAATGCGCAAGTTCTCATGACAACATCCCATATCCCCTTACACAAACATCAAACCGTCATCATTATCTTTACCGTTATCAAAGACTTCCACAAGGACAATGGTGATGGTGACAAGGATGGCATTGGTTGTTGATGACAAAGATGACGGCGATGATGATGATGATGATGATGCCTGATTAAAAAAAAAAAACCCACTGATCGAGATGATAATAATCCTGTTGTTGTGTGGAATGGAATGCCACATTTTGACGGATGCTGGCACTCAGTATATAATCGCAGCAATTTTTCGACAGATGTAATAGCCTGTTTGGGGACAGCAGGAGGTATTCTGCGGGGACAGCAGGAGGTATTCTGCGTCCATAGAGACTACGACATAATGACAGGAACGCTGGAAGACTTGGAATGTTTAGAGCTTAAAGGAACAGGGGTAGCTATCTGCTTCACAGCTTTTAAAATCCACAATATTTTTTCATACGTTTTCAACCCCATACACGTTTTCTTTGCCCGAGCGCTTCCGAGAAAATGCAGCTTGAAAGTTGGGATTTTCATACCGCGAGGGCCGCCATAATTGGTCGCACGGGCAGGGCGGGAATGAAGTGTGACGTCAAAGAGCGAGAGGCAAGCTAGTAGTCGTTGTGGGAAGAGAAATATAAACATGAAATAACTTTCATTGGTGCTAAATTTTATGATCTCTGCCCTGCTTACGAATACTTTGATTTGACGCCGTGGAAACCTCTAGGTGACGTCGTCTGTTTTGGAACTATTTTCACCGCCGTGGGGTATCCCTCCGTGTGGATTATTTTCATTATATCAGTATGTTTTTCTTATCGCTTTTCATTGTTTTCTACATGTTTAAGTTTCAGATCAGTAAAATACTTGACTTTAGTGTACTTGAAATTTTACAGTGGTTCTGTGGTCGACATCATCGATGATTGTCAGCTACTTGGATCTTCTTTGTGTCGCATAACTGTGTGGTTCATTCAGTTCAGTTGTCACTGATGTATCTCAAACAGGGCGAGGACCAATTCAGAGTCGATTTCATGATTAAAAGATGTTGGGTTTTTTTTGTTCTTGTTTAGTTAGAGTTTATATGATTAAAAGGATGTGAAAGTCGTGTTTGTTTGCTACAAATGTATGAAAATGGCTACTATGTATTTATCGTATTCGCACTCCAGAGACTCGCGAATACATTAAATGTGTAACACATTTCATAAATCTGAGATCAAACAAACACGTATTACAGATCCTCTGTATATACCAGTAGTTAAAACGAGATACTTCACAGTTCAATTAAAGCTGTCAATGAGACCGGTGGTAGTATGAATGCTGTATAACCCTTACTTTAGTTATCGCTCTGTGGTTTCCAAGGGAAACATACAAAGCATGAAGTTACAGAAGCCTACTCCATTTTCCCTCTCTGAACCATTAAACTGGTTTCTCTGTTTTCACTTACAAGAAATTCNTACTAGCGTTCAACATGCGGAGTTTACGTAATTTTACGTTAATGCGCAAGTTCTCATGACAACATCCCATATCCCCTTACACAAACATCAAACCGTCATCATTATCTTTACCGTTATCAAAGACTTCCACAAGGACAATGGTGATGGTGACAAGGATGGCATTGGTTGTTGATGACAAAGATGACGGCGATGATGATGATGATGATGATGCCTGATTAAAAAAAAAAAACCCACTGATCGAGATGATAATAATCCTGTTGTTGTGTGGAATGGAATGCCACATTTTGACGGATGCTGGCACTCAGTATATAATCGCAGCAATTTTTCGACAGATGTAATAGCCTGTTTGGGGACAGCAGGAGGTATTCTGCGGGGACAGCAGGAGGTATTCTGCGTCCATAGAGACTACGACATAATGACAGGAACGCTGGAAGACTTGGAATGTTTAGAGCTTAAAGGAACAGGGGTAGCTATCTGCTTCACAGCTTTTAAAATCCACAATATTTTTTCATACGTTTTCAACCCCATACACGTTTTCTTTGCCCGAGCGCTTCCGAGAAAATGCAGCTTGAAAGTTGGGATTTTCATACCGCGAGGGCCGCCATAATTGGTCGCACGGGCAGGGCGGGAATGAAGTGTGACGTCAAAGAGCGAGAGGCAAGCTAGTAGTCGTTGTGGGAAGAGAAATATAAACATGAAATAACTTTCATTGGTGCTAAATTTTATGATTTCTGCCCTGCTTACGAATACTTTGATTTGACGCCGTGGAAACCTCTAGGTGACGTCGTCTGTTTTGGAACTATTTTCACCGCCGTGGGGTATCCCTCCGTGTGGATTATTTTCATTATATCAGTATGTTTTTATTATCGCTTTTCATTGTTTTCTACATGTTTAAGTTTCAGATCAGTAAAATACTTGACTTTAGTGTACTTGAAATTTTACAGTGGTTCTGTGGTCGACATCATCGATGATTGTCAGCTACTTGGATCTTCTTTGTGTCGCATAACTGTGTGATTCATTCAGTTCAGTTGTCACTGATGTATCTCAAACAGGGCGAGGACCAATTCAGAGTCGATTTCATGATTAAAAGGTTGGGGTTTTTTTTGTTCTTGTTTAGTTAGAGTTTATATGATTAAAAGGATGTGAAACTCGTGCTTGTTTGCTACAAATGTATGAAAATGGCTACTATGTATTTATCGTATTCGCACTCCAGAGACTCGCGAATACATTAAATGTGTAACACATTTCATAAATCTGAGATCAAACAAACACGTATTACAGATCCTCTATATATACCAGTAGTTAAAACGAGATACTTCACAGTTCAATTAAAGCTGTCAATGAGACCAGTGGAAGTATGTATGCTGTATAATCCTTACGTTAGTTATCGCTCTGCGGTTTCCACGGAAAACATACAAAGCATGAAGTTACAGAAGCCTACTCCATTTTCCCTCTTTGAACCATTAAACTGGTTTCTCTATTGTCAATTACAAGAAATTCCACAATCTCTATGTCTTCTTTAATAGTTTGCAGAATTCAATTAGCTTATTAAAAATGATGTTTAAATTATAGGTCTTTCATTTCATTTCGAGCTACAAACCGATACATCGAAAGGCATAAACATGCTAACTAGTTTCCTGAACGACAAGTGCTCCGCACAGAAGGCCATAACGAAGCCGAAGTAAATGACCTAAATTTCAGGTTTAGTTCGCAAATTCAGGAGAAAAGAAAACTAATTTGCAGGCAGGTTCACAAATCTAGGGCGGTTTCTCCATTTTTTTGACTGTCTTCCTAAGGCTATGATGAAACCTTATTTTCATCTAATTAGGCGTCTGTAACGTTGGAAAGTGTTCACTATAGTTAACGCAACAGGGGAGATACTACACTTTTCCAGGGGTTGTAATGCACATATCATGGTGTGCAACTTAACACCACGAATGCAGTGGATTCCCATGCAAACTTGCCCACCAAAGTTCTGAGTGGTGCATTTTTCTCTCTCAAGGGTGATGCAACTGCCTTTTGCAATGGTATCAGTTGCTTGACACCAGATTTCACCCACATCTCTTAGACACCATTATTATTATAAGAAGGCTTTTCCTGATTTTCTCTAGGGATAAAAAGTTATTTACTTTAACATTAACAGGGAGTTCCTTATTTCTGATAATTCTACGTGAAGGCAGAAAATTTTAAAAAAGCTCCCAGAGAATCATGCATAAAGATATCAAAGAGACATGGCTGAAACAACTGGTGCCATCGCTAATGACATTTGTTCTAAAATCATCATTCTTGAGGGAGAAGAAGGCACCATTCAGCACTTTGGTGTGTAAATTTGCATAAAAATCCAATGCATTCATAGGGATAAGTGTCTCGGGAAAAGCGTAGTGCCTCCCCTTAAAGTTTAAAGATTATGAATATGATCACAGGACTGTACACTTCTTTCTCTAGGCCCCCATAATATCAACCCCTAAGCAAACCCATCACTCTGCGTTGCACTTTGAGATTGACTGGTTTTGAAATCCAGTTCCCAAACCAGTAGTTCTTAAACCCGACTTTAAATTTACTTTAGAAATGACTGAAGTGTTCTATACAGTATTTTTATATCTCAGTCACTAAAAATATCTGACCTCGACCCGTTGCGAACTTTCTGGAATTGTCAAGATGGTTGAAGTCGGTTATCGAGACTTTCTAAAAGTTCGATGAAAACATAAGCTTAGATTTAAGAGAGTGAGTGTGTGAAGTCAACGGGAACGTGTCAACTTTCAAGTGTAGCGTAGTGTTAATATTGTTTCGTAAGCCTTGCTTGACTCTCTTCTGCTAGTTGTTTTCTTCAGTATTAAAGGACATTGTGTCATTCATTGACAGGGATAGGCAAGCGTTTTGAGAGGTAGCTGAGTGATCAACTCTAGCTCCCTATTATACGACTGTGATGAGTCAAGTTATCGCTGCTACACCGAGGTTGCTTTTTCTTTCATACCCGTGCCCCTAACCCTAAACTAAGCAATCCCGGTAGAAAAGTCCTTGGCACTGCCTACGAAATTTGCAGTGTTCCGGGTTCAACTCTAATTCAATGCAGAGCCGTGCCCAAAAACTTTGCCATAACGCGCAGTATTTTGATCTGATGAGTTGACACCCATAGAGTACCTTGCTGAAAAGATACTCACGTTTGCAATTCCTCCCTGGAACTTCACCCATCTCCGTCCGTGTCGATTTCAGAAAAGCAAGGCCCATGTTTTGCTAATCTTCAATATCTGAAAGTGAGTGATATCAATAAACTATGTAAATGATCTTGTGGCACTGATCAGTTTTTGACAGAAATTTGCAAGCCTGTAATAATGCCATAAGCCTGGATCTATCAACATGACGTGTCGTCAATAACAATGAGAATAATGATAACTTTGTTTTCTCAGGTATACATAGCAAATTTATGAGCAAACAGCCCCTGACAATACTTGGAGAATATTGCACTGGAGTCTAAGATTTTGCATATTCACAAATATCGCTTCTTTTTTTAAATTGCTAACACATCCTTGCTGCTGCATCCATACACATCAACACAAAAAAAAGTATGATATCAATTATTTTTGTTTATAACTGTCCACATCTTTTTTTGTTCCAAACAGGGTTCCGTAATACTTGCTAGATTTTCCATTAGTTAAAAACGATCAATGCAGAAATAGTTACTAAATTCACTGGCCCTTTTAAAATGAATGCTATATACACTCACAGAAAGAACAATCACATGGAAAGGTCCAGAGCTCTTGGTTCAGAATGTACGATTGCAAGTTAACAAGCTTTCGTATACATATTTATTTTTGTTTATTTGTTTGTTTTGAACAAGCGTTGAGCGTAAATAATAATACGCCGTAGGTATCGATGTCTTCGGAGTGGATATTAATATCAAAGTAGTTGACCAACACTCCATCTATTCCTCTGAATTTCAGAGGAACAATGGCCGCTCATCTAACCATCAAATTAAGTCATGCATGGATGGATGGATGGATGGATGGATGGATGGATGGATGGATGGATGGATGGATGGCTGGATGGCTGGATGGATGACTGACTGGCTGGCTGACTGGCTGGCTAGCTGGCTGGCTGGCTGGATGGATGGATGGATGGATGGATGGATGGATGGATGGATGGATGGATGGATTGACTGGCTGGTGGATGGATGATGGCTGGCTGACTGGGTGGATGGATGGATGGATGGATGGATGGATGGATGGATGGATGGATGGATGGATGGATCGATGGATGCATGGATGGATGGATGGATGGATGCCCACCTGAGCAAAGGAATTAAGCTCATCCTCTGAGATCTGTCCATCGCCATCTCGATCAAGGTAATCGTAGAGATCACTGAGATCTGTATAGTCGTCCTCTGCCAGGACGAGGCCAACGACCATGAGCAAAAGGATGCACTTGAGTATCATGCTGGGGAAGAACAGTATATTCATCAGTCTATCACTTAATTCAGTCTTCTCGTGGGCATCACTGGAGCAGTCAATTCCCGGCCACGGTCATGTTGTAAGTACCTTGGGAATGCATTTTGTTCACAATTTCCTTAGTCAACCCATCTGTGAAATGAGTACCTGACTGTGGGCAGTGGAAGATATTGTCAGAATGCTAGTGATCAGCGCCTGTAAATGGTAGCGGTACTGTGTGCTCCCCGGGGAGCTGAGAAAGTCCTAGAGTGATCAGGTCTGCAGGGGAAATAATAGTGTGAAGTCGCTTGAGCAGGCATTAGCCTGGATACGAGACTTTTTAACCACATTATTACTATTACTACTACTATTATTATTATTATTATTATTATTATCATCATCACCATCATCATTTCACCTTGAAGACTAAAAAAAATGAACATCTTAACCACAAAAAGACTCTGTCTAGGGAAATGACGGTAATGGATGCACAAAACATTCGGGTTAGGACAGTCTCAAAATCAAATTACTTATTATGTTATCTCCAAAAATAGTGTTGTGAATACTTTTAATTACGGTAAAGTCTTGAGGGTGAAATAATTATTTTAATGCTCCTCACGCTGTAATAGTAGGCATTTCGCAAGATGTAGTTCTATGCACTGATTTACAAATCTGTCGCTTTAGCAAATAGATCGCTGTAAGTTATTATGCATAAACGGTCATCCGTGCATCGTAAGCCACAACTCCAGCAATAATTATTTCCGCTTTTCATTTTTTTTTTCATCATGAAGAATTTGATTGGTTGATATGGCATGTTATGTGGGCTTTTATTGGTTGGTGCATCTTTTACGTTCACATGCGATATGTGATGAGGAACTTGCACTACTATTTTGCCTAAACCAGAATTGGCTTTGACAAGTTAAGAACAGTGAATAGAAGCTCTCTCTCTCTCTCTCTCTCTCTCTCTCTCTCTCTCTCTCTCTCTCTCTCTCTCTCTCTCTCTCTCTC
>JAWQUT010000102.1:1246900-1258048 GCA_033807755.1 Ellobium chinense | reverse complement strand
TATATATATTAACATAGGTGTTCTATCTTTAACTCCTGTTTTCAGCCCAGATATTAGTGTATTTTGATTTTTCAAAAAGTTACAAAATTTACATGTATATACCCGGTAATGACATAGAGAATTAAGAATAAACTGGCGTACCTTGGTTTTCTTTTAACTTGCTCTGCTCTCTTCGAAAGCTCTCTGAAGACTGTGTGGTACAATGTATGTCATAACTAAGTCATAACATGCAGCTGGTATATTATAGTCCGTTCAGAAACATTTGCCCCTCTTTGCAGTCCAATATCTCAAAAACTGTCTGATAGATTTACTTGGAAATTTGCATGTGAAGTGTGTAGACCGATGACCTAAGATGTTTCATAGTTTGATTATTACAGGATAAGCCGTTTTTTATTTCGCCTATTCGCGCTTAGTAAATCATAACCGACCATGCATTTTTAGGCCCCAAAATTTAGAATTGACAGTACAATCACGACTTTCAAGTTCAAAGTTGCAGTAATCCAGAAGCGGATACATTTCAGCAGCAGACTGAGGAACGTCCCCTATGCAACTATTAAGAAACTCTCTGCTTAAAGTAAATTTGCACGCTTAAGGACCCTAAACTCATAGACAACTGACCTGCATGTGCTTATCTCATTCAGATTCCAATAAGTCAAGCAGATTTACGACAGTCCTTGGCTGAATAAAAACGCAGACCGTCCTTTTGCCAGTAATCATCCTCCTCTTGTAACACATGGTCCTCGCATCTGGCCCAATAGTCTTTGTTTATTTCTGAGAATGCAGCCTGCGTCAAGGTTTTGATATCGGCCAACTTGAATGTTATGTTTTCCATCGCAACTTTCCCTTTCACCTTTGCCCATACGTGTTCAATCGGGTTAAGGTGCGAGTGATAGGGTGGAAGCCTCAAACAAGTATGACCATGTGCGTGGATAATCTTGTCTACCTGGTAAATTTTGTTCTTGTTTGTTTGTTTTACAAGAGCAAGTAATTCTGGCTTCAAATGACTGTCATCAAAATGAATGCCTTCCTTTTTCAGCCATGATCTGATTTCCTCCTTTTTGCTGGATGACGTAGGTACCTTATCCTCCGAATGTACAGCATTGTGCATTATAATAAGCTTTCTGCCCGTAGTTTTGCGTCATGTGTTCGTAAACCTTTCATCACTTGGCAGTCTTTGGTATATTATTTCCCTTTAAGGCCCTGTGGCCGTTTGCATAATCCTTGCGTTAACTCTTTGCGTTGCTATGGTGAACACTACTAATGTTTTGGAGGTTTTCCTTGGTTACCGCAAAGCGTTAGTTAACTCAAGGATTATTATATCGGCCACTGATGTCCATATTGCTACAGTATTCAATGTCAGTTTTCATTGGTTTTGTTCTAAATAAACTGGCATTGTCGATGGATGTATGTAGGTAGGTTTATTTCTCCACGATGCTCTCCACAATATGTTGGGGAAACAAACAACACATACTATTCATAATTATATACATACATACATACATACATACATACATACATACATACATACATACATACATACATACATACATACATACATACATACATATCAAAGTTCTTTAATTGTGTTCATGTAAACACCTAGGCATAAGCAGATGCTTTTTAGTTGACCATTTTTGCAACCCTTCATGCGCAAATCCACTTATAACCACACATTTAAAAGCTAAAAGGGATCATACTGGCATCATTTAAAGAATCATTCTGGTGGGAGAAAAACAAGAGAGTAGAGGAAAAGAAAGAACGAGAATAAAATTTTAAAACAAGCGTATGTCGTGTAAATTGAGTCTGCAGCACGTAGATCTAGATCTAAGTTACATACACGCTGGGCTGGTTTGGGTGTGGGACTGGAAGGTGGGGGGCTGGGGATGGCCTCAGAGGAAGAGGAAGTGTAAAAGACTGTCCAGATAGCCTAGATGACCCTCTCGACCGCCATGATATAAATACTGTGTTTGTAAGTGATTACATGCCAGGTACTGGCTGTTAGTTAAGGTCCTCGGAACCTACTGTTTTTTCTTCTTTTGACTTTTGGCCCTATTAACATTTGTGTTATTCTACAAATACCACTGTGATTTCGGGAAATATCTTCCTTGCGGGTTAAAGTACTTCTTTTNCATCAAAGATTTTTGACAAATCTCTTTCCAAAAAGGTCACCTCGAATTTTAATTTGATCCCCGATTTTTCATTTGGCCGTTTTTGACCGCGTGCTAATACATAGTCCTACACACTTTATTTTTGTTTATTTAGACGGCTCAAACTGTACATGAAACTTTAAAATCGAATGTTTTATTTAGATTACAGGTCATTTTACATATTTCTACACCCTGACACTGGCAGGTGGGGGTCCACGAAAGGGGGATTTTATAATAATTAGCGGATAAATTGGGTTTCACAAAATGAGTGATTTGGCCTTCTTATAGAAGGTGCCTGAACCCTGCACCTAAAATTTTTAGAGTGAATGCTTTTGCTAGATCACAGGGATCACAGGCCTTTTTACATATTTTTACATACTGACTTTGGTTTGCGAGGCCCAAGAGAGGAGGGATGATATATATATATATATATGTATAAAGCGGATGAAAAGGGTCGTATACAGTCATTGATTCCATGGCTTATTTGGATGCCAAAAATTTGCAGTCACACAGGGAAAGGGAAGTAATATTCAACTTTGTAATCGGCATCCGTAGTTATAAGTAGGAATGGGTTATTTCCCTTGCAGTATTGCATGCGGGTTATTGAAACCCTTTGTTGTTGTTGTTTTGGTTTTTTTTTCTACTTTTGGCCCCACTAAAATTTTGTGTTATTCTACAAATACCACTGTGATTTGGAAAATGTCTCCCTCTCTTTTAAGAGAAAGAAAAAGATGAGTCAACACCCACAAAATTTCAAAAACCTCTTTCAAAAAAGGTCACCTCAAATTCTGATTTGGTCCCCAATTTTTCATTTGGCAGGTTTTGAACGCGTGCTAATACATAGGCCTGCACACTTTTTTTTTTTTATCCAGAACCTCAAATTGTACCTGAAACGTTAAAATTGGATGCTTTATTTAGATCACAAATCATTTTACATATTTCTACATCCTGACACTATTTGGCGGGGCCCAAAAAAAGGGGGATTTTATATATTAGAGGATTAATTGGGTTTTACAAAATGAGTGATTTGACCCTCTAATAGGCACCAAAAACCTGAATCCTGACGTAGTGAGGCACACACAACAAGGGCACGAGCAGAGTAAATAAATACTCAGACTATACAACAAACACTACGGAAGGGCAATCCGCTTACTCACAATGTCTGCTTAACTGCAAAATTTTCTAAAAGGAATAGAATTCGATATTGTATGTACAAGTGTTACAATGGTTGTATACAATTTTCTTTCACTGCAAATTTCTTGTTCTCAAAGAGTTGCACATCCTACTAAACTCTATTACAGTCAACTTTGCTTAATCAAAATTTCTCAAGAGCATAGAAACAGTTGCAAGTAAAAAGAGTTGCAATTAAAAATTGACTTGTGTAAAGAAATGTAGCATTTTGTCATGTAAAAAAATACTGCTGTTTAGCAGAAGTTGCGTTTATCGAATAACTATTAACCAGAAAATTCGCTTTGATTTCTGAAGAGCCTTAATTCGCTCACTTTTGCTCAGAAATTTGTATGCACTTTCCACGAACCTGGTCCGTTGTTACTCAGCTGATCTTTAAGTTCTTGGGGTTTTTTTATATATATATATTTGTATCGTAAATTCAGCCTCTGGAAAAACCCATCGCTGGGTTGCCATGTCGTGCAAGGTACTGTGTAATTTTGCAGACCAGGGTTGCCAGGTTGGCTTTATGAAGCCAAATTTTTCAGTTCGATAATTATTTACTGCCTTTTGACGCCAAAAACAAATTTTTGTTTGTTTGTTTGTTTGTTTGTTTGTTTGTTTGTTTGTTTGTTTGTTTGTTTGTCTATTTTTCCCCTAACTTCGGAGTCACAATTATTGTGCACTATAAGATAGAAAAGTCAAAAGGCAAAACAAAAATGATTATTTCTTAGACAACAGTCATGATCCTGTTGAGCCTTTTCGCCCAGTATGTATGATTCGGAAATAATATACATTTGAGAAATAATTATGTCCAATTTATAGAAAATAATCACCTTCCATGATTACCACTTTGAAAATCAACTTTAAAAAAACATGTTATCATGGATTATAAGTTTTGAATCAGATATGCACGCACGCGATGTTGTACTTAATTATTACTATTTTAACCTAACCGATCAGTACCCTCAATAACTTTTTCGGCTTCCTGAGGAGCAGCGTACAGAAATTATATAATAATTTTATTGGTCTAATGTCATGTGCCAATCATTTGGATTTGACAAACGGGTGAACTGATGAACATTTGAATGAAATGGGTGCCCAAAGCATTTTGAGCATAAATATTACAGCAAAGATTGAAATTACGACCTCTTGATCTCGAGTTCAAAGTTACAATCACTCGGCCAAGGCCTAAGGCGAAAGACACTGAGAAATACATGCAACTTTATCTTCGATTATATTTGAAGGGCTTCATGGCAAAACGCATTATACACCTTTTGGGGGTTGTGGCAAAACAGACCAGATTCAAAGCATATTTTTTATGTGAAAGGCGAAATTTAAGTCTTAAATAATATAGATCAAATGTCCTTCTATGTCATGAAAATATACATGTATACTTAATACTCCTACCGCTACATGAAGTATGTAGAATAAGCTAAAAATTCATATTGGTGGATAACGCGTTTTGCCATGAAACCCTTCATTTACAAACCCTGGTAGTCTAGACAACAAAACATTAAAGAAGATATGCTCGCTGCGTAGCTGATGTTGTTTCAAACTTACGTGAAAAGAAACGGCACAAATTTAATTAGATTTTTTTTTCGTAAGAAAACCACTTCAAGAATCATTTTTTTTAATCACTGTGTTTTTGTCTTAACACCAAACAAACCATGTAGAATATGGTTTATTTCGTTTCCTCTTTTTTTTTTTTGTCCAAACCTGCCCTGATCTTTTCAATGAGTTTCAAGTTTTGAAATAATAGAAAGACAGAAATATTGACATCGTCCTGGGCTCACCTAATAACACAGTCAAAGTCAGCCATTGTGCTTCGTCTTTGTTTCCTAAACCACGTGCTGTGGGGCGCACGTGCTGAGTAAGAGTTATGTCCCCTCGGGCAACATGCAAATAGAAGATCGGCTTCAAGGAAATGGAATGAACAAAAAGGTTAAAAAAGAACAGTTGTTGAAAATGTTGGAAGGAAATTAATCGAAACAAGTGATTTTACTAAAAGGCAAAGAAATTGTGATTAAATTGGTGATTTGTAGTCTGCAAGGGCTCGTGGCTTCCCGTTAAGATTTTGTGAATGTCTGTTGAGACAGATTTAAAATGGTTGCTGTTCTAGTTTTATTGGAGTAATTGGTAGAAAATGTTTGATTTGCTCAAGATTGTTCCTATTTTTAGAAATTTTACGACTGAATCTGAACCGGGACTCGTGGGGGTTAAGTTTAAGTAAACTCAATCATTTTATTGCATTTTGACTTTCGCTCCGGAAACAGCAGGTGAGCTGTTAGTGAATGTGCTTGAGTGGCAGGGGTAGAAATGTGGTGGTGGTGGTGGTAATAGTGGTAGTGGTGCTAGAGGTAGTGGGGATGGTGGCAGTTACGGTAGTTATAGAGGCGTGTCGCAATTGCTGCAATAACAGCATTTTAATATATATGCTCATATTAAAAGGATTGCTTAGGCACACGGCACGCTACCTCTTCCGCCTGTCAGGGTGTAATTTCGGCGTGTGTCACTTCTGGGGTTCGAGTCTTTGTCTTTAACCATCGGCATAGACGCTTGGAGGATCATGCATGAATTAAAGTCTTGACTTGAAGCATGACGCGGCTGCTAGACATTGGCACCGTACAAATTAGACAGGTTGACGTCCTTCATGCCAATGATATCAGATGACATCTCGGCATAGAGCTTGGTTGTCAAAATAAAAATGGTCTTTGATATTTAAGTGTCAATCCAATTCATAGGCCAGCTGTTGAGGTGTATCACAGATATGTGCAAGTCAAACGAGAGCTGGCACCCATTTGTCTTCATGGGTGGTGTCTTATTCGTATAGACAATGAAAATGAAGGAGGGATGCGAGGGTGCGAGTTAGAGTGGTCAGGAAATATGCTGAAATATGGCAGTGATATCTTGGAAATGTTAGGAAAGTATTGTTAAGCCTAAGCGCTACAAAGCTGTGAAAATTGCTCAGTTCTGTGAAAGTTAAGAGAAAGAATTGTGCCATTTTAATGTGAATATTTCAAAGAAGAGCTGAAAGGACTAAGGGATAACTTTATTAAAAAGGATTGCCAAATAATGTCAATGTACTCATCGCAACTATCATCTCTATGTACGATTTATTCAAAGGGTAATATAATTATATACATCCAGGTTGCTTAGAATTAACTTAAATTGATCTAGTCATCTAAATAGAATATCATTTATGAGTGAATTTCATGTAATCTTATTTTTTTGCTATTCTTTCATTCCTGCACTTGACATGTGCACCGTCCAAAAAAAAAAAAGATCTTTTTTCTTATTTACTTGCGCTCAAGAGAGGTTTTGCTACAATAATAATAATATCAAGGTTGCTTAGGAATTAACCTAAAATGATAATTTCGACTAGACAGAAAATCATTCAAGAGTGAATGTCATATTATCTCAATTTTTCCCTGATATTTCATTCCTGCACCTGAAATCGCCACCGTCCAAAAGACTTTTTTTTCCTTCTTCATTTGTGCCCAAGAGTGTTTGTCCTTCTCTTATGAAGAGGTGTGAGACTTGAAAGCTCTTCAGAAATTATTAATTTCCTCTGCAAAGTACAAAGAGAACAAAGTTCATACCACACAGCAAAATTTCAAGAAAAACAAAACTGCTGAAACTCCCTGGATCAAGGGGTAGTCTCACTTTTGTTCCACGCGTCAGAGGTCACCAAAGACCAGTTCAACGAAAGCTTTCAGGCCATTTGTTGTCTAGTAATGCAGTGGTGCTTTATGAAAACTGAGAGTGTAAACAGAGTGAATTGTGCACACCAAAGAAAGGGATTTTTTATATGAGATTTCACCGTGTGGATTGAAATGTGATCGTGGAAAGGTCATAGGGTGTTCTGGTGACGAGTAAAAGTGATTATAATCAATAGGATTCAGGGCATACGTCGCAGGAGAGTGCTAAGTAGGATGTGGGGTGTTGTAGAAAATGAAATTTAGCAGTGAACAAAGTAGGTCAGTTTGTGATTATTTATGAAGATAACGGCTTTTCTTTGTATGAAATTGGAGATGCCCCACACCCGTGCACATACTTTAAGGACAACGATACTAAATCTCCGTACTCGATTGAAAGAACTAACCAGTCTGTCAAACACAAGTCAACGGGGACGGGTGATTTCACTGGTTCTGGAATCATCCATCATCTTCACAACTACCATCACCATATTTTGTTTAGAAGTTAAAATTTAAAAAAAAAAAAACATGGTTATGTCGTTAAAACTTGGAATGTTAGTACGAGAATATTACACCTACTAAAAATTCAAAATATGTCAAATATTTAAGATTTACGCATAATACTTGCAAATATTCAGTGAATTGATGCCTATTGATAGATGTGTTGGACATTGATTCGATTCCAATCTTCTGAAAACAAAAAAAAATCAATCAATTTCTGATGTGGAATAGACTCGAGTACTGCGATCAGAATCGGCCCATGCCTGTAAGTCAGCCAGCGATACAATACATGAATGGAATCTAGTGGCATATTAAGCAAAGGACAGATGGGACATATTTGTCCTGTCATTCAACTGAGTATTAAGGGAGACGGGCGAACTTGATTTCGCCGTAAATGAATGAGCATTTGTCATTGTTTAACAAAGAAAGAGAGTTAGGGAAAGGGTTTAATTACGGCGAAATCGAGCACATTGAGGGGGACATCATCGAACGCCCGTTCACTTTGGACTCACAGTGAGTGGGTGTTGTGGAGTAAAAAGGGCCTTCTGAAATTAGAGACAAAGAAAAGAAAAGAAAATACGACTTTATTTACCCGATAGGGAAATTGTTTTACAATGTCATACAGTGTTATATTTTTCATTCATAATACAAGCACGTATAACAATATACATCAGATAAGCAAATACATAATATTACAAATGAAATACATAACAAAGTCATTGCTGGTCGCCAACCTTGCAGCGCCCTGGTTCCCTCTCCCCAGCTCTAAAGCCAGGTACCCATTTACACCTGAATCGAGTGAGGAAATGGAGGTGAAGTGTCTTTCCCAAGGACACTATAACGTAAACCACCCAGATCGAGAGTGAAACACATAAACCTATGACTTGATAGTCTTCAGTTTCTGGCTTATAAACGGCCACGCTGTCTGTGCGGATACGTGGAGATATAAATACTAAACCATTCCAAACTGAATTGTTCTTACATCGTTTTCGTTGGTTTTCCCGTTGTATCTTCCTTTGATATATTTCTTATTTTCATCTTTCTTACCCCGTCTTCCTTTCTTGCTCTAAAAAATTCCTCTCTCTTTCTCTTTCTCTTTCTCTTTCTCTCTCTCTCTCTCTCTCTCTGTGTGTCTCTCTTCCTCCCTCCCTCTCTTTCTTCCTCTCTTTCTCTCTGTCTCTTTCTTCCTTCCTCCCTCTCTTTCCCTCTCTCTTTTTCACTCTCTCACTCACTCAGTCACTTACTCACTCTCTCTCTTCCTCCCTCTCTTTCTTTTTCTCTCTCTTTCTTTCTTTCTCTCACTCACTCACTCACTCTCTCTCTTTCTCTTTCTCTCTCTCTCTCTCTATCTCTCTCTCTCTCATCCCTCATATGTACTCTTTCTCCCTTTTCCATTCTTTCTCCCTTGTCTTTATAAAGTGTTTCTATTAGCCAGAACTGAAATATTACTGCCAACAATTGGATGCTACCTGGAAATTCTGGCCACCATAAACCACTTAACCGGCACACGTGATCGCACTTGAAACCACGTCTCGAATTATCTCGCGAGGCTGGATCACGTGCCGGCCACGCGCTGCTAAAAAAGTGGCTTAGTCTCTTCCTTAGTCCCTTAGGGCGTCTTGACCGTCTTTTCCTTCAAGCGACACTGACGCTATCACGCGGTGCTGTGTTAATTCCTCTGTCGCTGTCCATGAGCAGTAATGGACTAATCAGTTGTGACACTTCAGGACATCGCTTAACAAAACAACAGTAAACGATGATAACTTTTAAGTGATCGTTCGCGTTGAGGTAAAAGATCGTATCCCAAAAAGAAACTTTTAATTTTTTCTTAATTTACATCATTTTGTTAAGAATTTGAGGCTGGCTCTGTTGATAGGATCGGAATTCATGTACAATCTTGTTTATGAAAAATTTAGAGCCTGAATATCTTTCTTTTGAGCACGGTATTTAGATTGATTGTTATTTTCACTAACAAATTAGAGGTTCCAAACCAAAACGCAGTATATCCATCCAGAGCAATAAAACATATTTCCCACTTCAAGGCAATAAATCAAATCGCTTTGTTTATAAATCACATCGGTTTATGTAACAATATACACATAAAGTGTGTGCAAACTATCGTTTGTCACTGTGCTTCGAAAACGGTCGAAATCATTTTTCACATTTCTGAAAGAATGCGAGGGAAAATGCTTTATGTCAAAGCAGAGTATCAAACATGTATCTTTGTAACTGCACGTTGAGTAGAAAACTACTGGGGCATTTCAACTTCTTTAATATGTCAGCAAGGATCTTGACCTCATAAATAAAATGATAACCTTTATTTTCATATAACACTGACGTATGATGCAAACTAACATAAATGTTGCAAAGAATATCTAGAGCAGCATAAAATTGTTTATACACGACATCATCTTTGTCAGTAGTATGGTTATCATTTTGAGGGAGGTGGGGGTGGGGGGAGTACAGCAACCTCAAAAGTATTATCATAGAAAGGAGTCTGCGCTATTAAATGACTCTTTAAAGATCTTTACTCAATGAAAGTTCAGCTCCTCGCTGAAATCTGTCACTATAAACACTGTGATTTCATGTTCATCACTGTAACCATCCATCATCATCACTATCACTTCAGAGAAGAATCATCATAACATGTTGATTATTGTTAATGCTTTGATAATGTTTCAGCCTATTGTTGTATGCAGACTGAATAAAAAAATATTTGAAAAAAAATTTGGAAAAAAAAACAAAACAAAAAAACCATGCTAACCTTATTTTAAAATTGTCTTTATCTGATTAAGACGAGTTTTGAAGCAGAAGGATGCATTGTGGTGCTGTAGTTTTGCTACATATCCAACATATTTAGGGTGACCATGAGATCTGTTCCTTGTAATTGGTGAAGACTGGATCGTGAGAGGATGGTTTTGGAAAATTTTACCGTGGAATTACAGTGCATTACGAACTGGCATGGGGTCTCATCCGGGGTCTTCCGACAGGGTTAACAGCTACAAACAGTCACAATCCTCGGCACTTTGCTTATCTCAGACATAGACAATTTGCAAACTGCATTATTTTTATGATTGCTACAATCGAGTGCTTCCAACAAATGCCACAGACAAGAAAGCCTCAAAAATTCGCTCAAATGAGATAATCGAACTGTCTATGACTGTGATTAACAATCTGACTAAATTGCAAGGGAGGCGATAATCATAATATACTCGTACATTTTGAGTGAAAGTAATACACCACTTGGACGGATACTGGCACATGTGTAGTTGATTTTTTTTTTCCATTATTACTATCATAATTTACAAAATGGTGTACGGGTATACCGTCGCCCTCAGGAAAACTGACGAAACTCGAACATACCAGCCAAGTTCTCAAGTGCGGTAACTTAACATATATCACTCTTCGCAAACGTCTTTACCACTCATAGCCTTACAACCAAATTTGAAAATTGCATTATCTCGCTTTCTATGTGGAGTAGAACGCTCATCTTTTCGTTGGATGTGCGTCTTGGCCACTCCTCCTATCAGGCGCTAAAAGCTGTTTTTGGATCAGCACTTAGTTATGACAGTCTTCCAGCAGGGCGAAGATAGATGATTATATCTTTATGACATTATGCCCCCCCCCCCCCCCCC
>JAWQUT010000102.1:1236112-1246881 GCA_033807755.1 Ellobium chinense | reverse complement strand
CGAAAAAGAGGTGAAATATTGCCCATGATAATATAGATACAAACGTTCGGCGCTCTAATCTATCCAGCCTATTGACAGAGGTCTGACTAGAGGAAGGGCGGGAAGAGGGATAGGGGAAGAAAAAAATTCACGGCTCTGCTCGAAGCAAATTAAATATCCACGACTCTATAAAAAACAACCGTCACACAAAACATCTATAATACCAATTCAATCCCGATTTTCCGAAACCCACTATCTCTTCCTCCTGCCTTCGGCGCCAAAATCAGAGGTGTGTAAACGACAATGTCAAAAAGAAAAAAAAAGTCGCAACTTCTTCCATTCATGTGTTGCCACGCTCCTTCATTTATCTTCCATTTTGCCCCTCGCTCGTCCCTCATCCTCGATCGCTTAAACCCTGTCACAATAAAATGGCAAATCAGTTGAATTGTAAACCTCACCTCGCCGTGTGCGTGTGTGTGTTTTTGTCTTTTGAAAGATTTTCTTTTCTGGTGAGATTTTGTTTCCCCCCACCATCCTTTTTTTTTTTTTCATCCTTGTCTGTCCTCAGCCTCTTAGAATTTGCCCTGCGGGCTTCTCGCGGTTTTTTAAGATACGCCTTCTATAGAACGTCTGTGTGTTGGTTGCCGCGTGGCGTCAATAGAGTCGTGAAGAATCAGCAACCTGCTAACCAAACACTGAGGCCTGATGGGCGATTCTGGGCATGGCGTACTCGAATAGAGGGAAATCAAGAATCATTGTATTAGTTCACCTTAGTTTGAGTGAGGTTTTCAGGTATGAAAATGCCAGTGGTACCTGGCACAAAAGTATGCAATTTAAATGGACCCTATAGAATAATAATAATAATAATAATAATAATAATAATGATAATAAGAGGGTTTTCAATAGCGCCTCAACCCCGGAAAGCTAGAGGCAGCTTTACAATACACACACTACTATCAGACACACACATTATTTTACAAACTCGCACACAAATGAGAACCAACGCTCACACTTTGTATATTACAGGTATACATGTAAAAAATTCAATATCTGAAAAAAAACTGACAAGCCGGAGTATCTACTCTGACAGATACTGTATGAGCAGATATAATTTTGATTGATGTTTAAATGAATCAAGGCTGGTTGCATTTCGTTGCAAGTTCCTAAGTAAAGGCCCCGAATTGGAAAAAGCCCTGTCACCACATGGGAAGGCGGGATAGGGGTTGGCTTTGATTTCAAAGGCTTAGATAGTGCAAATTCTTGTGTAGACTCAGAATAGGCGAGTTTTAGGCACTGAGGTATAAACTGTGTGGTTTGTTGTCAGGTTTACTGTGTGGAAAGACCTAAAATATTTGGTAGCCCGATTCACTACCAAAGTTCTCAAACTCTAGTGTAGTTGATTCTGAGCATTTTTCTATATGTCAAAATTTGGAGAGTGAGTTAAACATTATGTGTGGAAAGTATTTAGGCATGAGACCCCTGGATAAATTAATAAGCTTGTATAGCCAACAATAAGCAAAATCATTTGGAATCTTCATCCTTAATCTTCATACCTTAAAGTCTCTTATCAGCACAGCCATATCTATGTCGGAAACAAGGTTTGAAGTCCCGTTTGGCCTCGGACAGGACAGTGCCTTTTAAAAACTGCCAAAATTACCAAAAGAGAAATCCACCGCTAAAGACTCGAACCCAAGAATTTTTGCACCCAGAGACAACTGATTCAACTGGATGAAAAGATAGTGTTATCATATGCCTTAGGAAGACAGTAAAATGGACAGATTGTTGAGAATGCGTCCTAGAGATGTGAACCTGCCTGCAGATTAGTTTGCATTCTTTCCTGGTTTTGTAAACAAAACCTGAAGTTTGGGTCATTCACTCCGGTGTTAGTGAGGCCTATTGTACTGAACTTTTGCCGTTAAGGAAACTAGTTAGTTTGTTTACGTCTTTCCATTTATCAGTTTGTAGCTCAAACACGAAATGAAATAGGCCTACCTATATTTTAAACAGAACTTTTGTTTTTAATGAGCTCATTGAATGCTGCAAACTATTAAAGAGGAAGCTGTATTAGAAATTATGGAATTTTCTGTAGGTGACCGTAGAGAAAATAATTTATTGGCTCAAACAGGCAAATCGGATTTGACCTATGTACCCTATAGGCCTATTGGTTAATGGAACCGATTGCTTTTTTTTCTTTCGGCCGTATTAACATTTTGTGTTATTCTACAAATACCACTGTGAGTTCGGGAAATTTCTCTCAAGGAGGTTAAAGTACTTCTTTTGCCCGATCTTTTACGAGAGGGGAAGAAAAATGGGGGTCAACGCCCAAAATTTTTCACAAATCTCTTTCAAAAAAAGGTCACCTCAAATTCTGATTTGGTCTCCAAATTTTCATTTGGCTGGTTTTGACCGCGTGCTAATACATAGGTCTACACACTCTATTTTTGTATCTAGAAGGCTCAAATTGTACCCGAGTCTTTAGAATTGGATGCTATATTTAGATCACAGGTCATTTTACACAATTCTACAACCTGACACTGGCTGGCAGGGCCCCAAGAAAGGGAGATTTTATATATTAGCGGATTAATTGGGTTGTACAAAATGAGTGATTAGCCTTTCATATAGGTGCAAAGAACCTTCTGTGCACTAAGAAGCGCATGAGAAATGAAATAGATTGAATCAAGACTCCTACTATTTTCGTCAGTTAGTAAGTGTTTGCAGGGAGGAGGCTATCACTATCGCCATTTTGTCTCCAGAGTATAAGGCTGTGAACCCATTGGATCCGGACACATGATCCAGCACGTCACGTCGCCGAGATATTTATATTTTCTTTCTTCATTGTTGTTGGTGATAGTGGTTGTGCCTTACTGTCGTTGTTTTGTCCTTTCTGTAGCCAAGTCACGTGCTAATTCCAGTAATAGGACGAATCTGATTCCGCCAGGCTCGACTGAGCCTGTCTAGATCCGATAGGTTCATATCTAAGTGTGAGAAAAATTAAAATGACGTTCTTATGCCTTTCCTTTTTTTTGCCAAATGAGAGAGCCCATGGGAATGTTCTTACCGGAAGATCCAGTATGATTTCAGACTCATTCAGAGAGGAAGGGGAGGAGTTGACATTGGATTGGGCCACTTATGTCAAGGAGAGTAAGTTTGTTTCGAACCAGTGCACATTACAGAATTAAATGTCTACAGAGGAAATAGTACCTATAACTGAGGTCATTATAAAATATTCTCTACATGTCTCTATGGAGAATACAGTACTTTGTTTTTCTCAAGCGTCAAATTTGGCCATGCTTAACGACTACGAGCTGAGGCCAATGCTGGCGTTCCGCGACATTCGGAAATTAGCTATTAGATCTAGGTGAGAACTTCTGCATTAACGACGCGATCTCTTGCCGTAGTAAGACTTGCATTAACTCTGCATATTGAACGCTTGTAAGGGTGCATTCAGCATCGATGCACGAATGAAATTATTACGATGACAAGAGATCCCATTGTTAATGCGCAGGCTCTGTTGTGCTGGTGTAGATTTGTTTATTCTGTGACTCACATTTTCAAAAATAATACAGATGCCTCGGAAAGATTTCGGGATAGACGACGACTATATTGTGGAAGATTGAAATTATTGCTGGCATGCCCACCACAATCACAGATAGTAGATTGGTTTGTAGTATCTTGTTAAGCGTAAGTACACATGAATGAAATATGCCACTCTACAAAGTCAAAGATTATCAACACTGAGATGTGATAAGGTTTAATAGATGTGAATCACGAAGTCAGAGAACGTGTCTCTCTTTAGCTTGTATTGATTAACATTTTACTTATCTCTTGGTGTCTCTTTCTCTCTTTTTATTTCTCTCTCTCTCTCTCTCTCTCTCTCTCTCTCTCTCTCTCTCTCTCTTTCTCTCGCGCTAATCCTGTCTTTGTCCCTCTTGTTCCTTCTCTATGCTCTATGTTTTTGGTTTTTTTTTCATTTATGCTGTTGCCATTGTTGTTGTTGATGTTGTTGTTGTTGTTTTTGTTGTTGTTGTTTTGCTACTGTTTAGGTGGTGATGGTGATGATGGTGGTGGTGCTGCTGCTGTTATTATTCCTGTCTTGCTGTTATTGCTAGTGTTGTTGTGTTATTGTTATTGTTGTTGTTGTTGTTGTTGTTGTTGTTGTTGTTGATGATGATGATGGTGGTGGCTAAGCAATTCTTATTGTTGTTGATGTTGTGCTGCTGTCATTCTTGCGAATGTTGTTGTTGTTGTTGTTGTTGTTGTTGTTGCTGCTGCTGCTAATGCTGCAGCTGTTATTGTTGTTGTGTTGTGCTGTTGGTTTTTGTTGTTGTTGTTGGTGGTGGTGGTGGTGATGGTGGTGGTGGTGGTGATGGTGGTAGTGGTGGTGGTGTCTTGTTGTTGTTGTTTTTGTCCCTTGCTGCATCCTGATAACGCACTCATTCTATCACTTTACACAATCACACATGCACTAACAGATACTTGTACTCTCCCCTATACACTTTTTTCTTCTTCTTTCCTTCTTTCTTCTTGCTTTCCTCTCCAGCACCTCGTCTTGTCCGTCATCAGAAAACAAGGGCAGACAACCCTCATCATTTCTAACAATAGTCATCGAACAAGGGGCGCCAAAATTACTCCCCTTGGTGGAAAACCGTGTAATTAGCGCCTAATTAAAAGTCTTAAGTCTCGAAGCGGAAGGCGACACTGTCGTCCTGGTTCAGGGCGCGTTCACATAACTATTCTTTCTTTTTTTTTTTTAATCGGAAAGAAGCACTAAGACGAGTGAATAGGAAGGGTGAGGAATAGAAGGAGGGAGAGAGAGAGAGAGAGAGAGAGAGACAGAGACTGGGGAACTCTAGTCTTTTCTATAGTGCATGGCAAATGTGTGGGCAGGGGATAGAGAGAAAGACAGAAAGGCAGAAAGACAGACAGACAGAGACAGAGACAGACAGACAGACAGACAGACAGACAGACAGACACTGCTGAACTCTAGTTTTATTCCGTAATGCGCGTCAACGTGTGGGCAGGGGAGAGAGAAAGAGTTAGAGAGAGAAAAAGAGAGAGAGAGAGAGAGAGAGAGAGGTGAGTGAGGTTTAATGAAAGTCCTAAGAACTGCACATCAGTAAAAACTAAGCTGATGTTTACGGAAATCTTGAGTAATAAAAATCTCAGATAGTGCAGGATCCTATGAATGCTTGAAGTAATTCAACATATAAAAAAGTCCTTCAAATTGCACATAAAAATGGCAAAAGTAAAAAAAAATCTCAGATAGTGCAGGATCCTATGGATACTTGAAATAATTCAAATTGCANAATTAAAAGTCTTAAGTCTCGAAGCGGAAGGCGACACTGTCGTCCTGGTTCAGGGCGCGTTCACATAACTATTCTTTCTTTTTTTTTAATCGGAAAGAAGCACTTAGACGAGTGAATAGGAAGGGAGAGGAATAGAAGGAGGGAGAGAGAGAGATAGAGAGAGAGAGAGAGAGAGAGAGAGAGACTGGGGAACTCTAGTCTTTTCTATAGTGCATGGCAAATGTGTTGGCAGGGGATAGAGAGAAAGACAGAAAGACAGACAGACAGACAGAGACAGACAGACAGACAGACAGACAGACAGACAGACAGACAGACAGACAGACAGACACTGCCGAACTCTAGTTTTATTCCGTAATGCGCGTCAACGTGTGGGCAGGGGAGAGAGAAAGAGTTAGAGAGAGAAAAAGAGAGAGAGAGAGAGAGAGAGAGAGAGAGGTGAGTGAGGTTTAATGAAAGTCCTAAGAACTGCACATCAGTAAAAACTAAGCTGATGTTTACGGAAATCATGAGTAATAAAAATCTCAGATAGTGCAGGATCCTATGGATACTTGAAATAATTCAAATTGCAATAAATATTTTTTTTTTAATCCTTCAGACTGCACATGAAAATGGCAAAATAAACTAAAAGTAAAAGGATATTAAAATTTAATACTAGCACCTAAAAAAAAATTCTCATTCGATCTCTCTCTGAAAAAATTGGGAGACTGGAGTCTAAAGACAGACTCTAGTCTTAGTCTCGGTTTGATGCACTGAACATAAAAATGAAGTCACAGTTTTTTAAAAAGGTATATAAGAAATGGATAAAAATCTACGGATTAATGTGTAATGGTTTAGATTAATATTTATGTACGTTGTAAGCTCTCTGGAAAATCAAAACGCTGTTAATGGCACCGCGGACTCTTAGTCATTCTCAAAGTCCGAATTCTGTGAAGTCTGAGTGTTGTTGTTTTTCGGGTTTTTTCGTGGGATCTACTTCGGAGCTGTGTGATTTACATTGTGGGAAAGAATTTCCAATGCTGAGCAATCTATTTTTGAAGTCTTCTGACTAGTTTGGGTCGAAACAAAGTAATGTAAAAGTAGTTGTTGTTTTTTTTTTCTTCGCAAGTGTGTTTTTGCCACAAACTAAAAGACTTCACTTTTGAAGCTATTCATTTAATTTTTAGCTCGAATTATATCACGAGTGCATAACACTTCCATAATTAACAAATAATAAATCAAAAATCAGTGGCGAGAACTACTAGAACCAAGTCTTTAAATATTTTCTGTTCAACCTTTTTTTTTTTTTTGCTCATTGACACTGCCATTTTGCTCAAGATTTGAATGTTGTAAAGAAGCTCAACTTTAAGATTTTCAGACATAGGCGCAGCCCAAGATTTTGATCTGGATGGGTTGGGGGTCTCCTGCCTAGAGTTTTATTGTGGTTTTTTTTACTTTTGTTGCTGTCACTGTTGTTGTGCTATTGTTGCTCCTGTAGCTGGTGCTGTTGTTGTTGTTGTTGTTGTTGTTGTTGTTGTTGTTGTTGTTGTTGTTGTTGTTGTTTATTATTTTAGCCCTGGTTCAATGCAATGTTAATTATGTCTTTATCATTTTCACCCAAATTATATGTTTCCTATTAGAAAGTCTGTTAAAGTGAAGAACGTATGTTTTCAGAGTAAGCTTCAGTGACATAGCCGTATCAAAACATGATTTGACAATAAGTGAAGAAAGAAGTCGTTTTGGACAGTTGGTTATGATACAAATACTGCCGACTAGGGCTTGCTTTCCATGATATTCTAGAAATATAATACTTACATATCGAGATCAAACATCACCGTTTGATCGGACTTTCTGCGTAATCGCAATTTTTGCAAGCTTCTTGGATTTACTGTTACGCGGGATCAGCTGTGATATCAGTACATAGGTATAGTCAGATGCACGTCCCTTTAAAGGTTAAATATTAATCATTTTGATCGATGAAACTTAGAGAGAACATAACGTAACAAAACAATACAAAAACATGCGATACAATGTTCTAGGTTTTATCCACCGACCGAAGAAATTAATTGAATCAGAACCCATCCTATTCTGAGTCTCAGTGGAATACTTAAGATTGAGAGGAGGAAGAAGAAGACCGGAGAATGGAGAGAAAAGAAAAGAGAAGGACAGGACGGAAGCTGTCAGACATATGGGGACGCGTTGCCATGGGGGTGAAGTGAAGAACGATAACTCTCAAGGGAGGCTAAGATAACATGGTAATTATTTCCCCTTGTTATAAATCCTAATGAGGAGACTGCCGCTAGGAAGGAATACCATGTGTTCAGGAAGTCAGATGAATTTATTCGTTTGTCTTTTTTATGTTTCTCATTACATCCACCAAGGAAGACATGCTTTCTTCCACATAAATATATATATATATATATTTCTTTGCTTATGTGCTTGCTTGCTTGCTTGCTTGCTTGTTTGTTTGTTTGTTTGCTTGCTTGGTTTAGAGGGTGGGTTGGTTGGTGGGTTACTTGGCTGGCTGCTTGGGTGCCTGCCTGCCTGCCTGCCTGCCTGCCTGCCTGCCTGCCTGCCTGCCTGCCTGCCTGCCCGGTTGGCTGTTTAGTTTGCTCGCTAGTCGCTAGGTCGGTTGGTCAGTCGATTAGTTGATTAATAAGAAGTATTAAAAAGCAACAATAACATACTTTACTTTAATAAAATTAGATGAAAGCTTCGGCTTTTTCTGAGTTTTAGACCTTATATTTCAGTGCAGATCTCAATGAAGGGGAGCCACAAATCAGTTTTCAAACAATTTTATAGGAATAAAATATACCTTGTTTAAATTGGGTGAAGTATGTGATTCTCTTGTTGCTTTACCATTTTGATCAATAGGTTGTGAACTGTTACGTTGCCATTCATTCCGTTTTGGAAGAGGGAAGGATGAGGAGCATATTATGAGACTTAATAGTCCGCAACGCCGAGCTCTTCTAACAGGGTGTAAACTCTTCCCCGTTATTCATAATTTCTAGACTTTATACCTTGGTAGATTTCCCTTCCTCTGAATTCTTTCTATCAAAACAGAGGCTTGGGTTAGTATATCTAAAATTATGAAATAGCCAATTACCAAGCCAAGAGTGCAAAGCCTTTCTACTGATTAAAGATAATATGATATTACCCGCCCCTCTCCCTGCTCCTCCTCTTTCCTGCCACATCCCAAAACTCCATCGCATCCCAGCTACTGCTATCCGACGCTCAGTGCATAGAAAAACAGAAAGTAGAAGAGATGATACACCCACATTTTATTATATAAAAATGATAGATGATAATATAGTATTAGATAGATAGATAGATAGATAGATAGATAGATAGATAGATAGATAGATAGATGGATGGATGGATGGATGGATGGATGGATGGATGGATGGATGGATGGAAGGATAGAGAGAGAGAGAGAGAGAGAGAGAGAGAGAGAGAGAGAGAGAGAGAGAGAGAGAGAGAGAGAGAGAGAGAGNGATAGATAGATAGATAGATAGATAGATAGATAGATAGATAGATAGATAGATAGATAGATAGATAAAATATGGTATAATATGTCAGTGGCGATATGCGAAATGGGAAAGCGGAGACTCCAAAATTCGGCCTCCTCCTTACCCTCTCCTCCCAACCCCTCCNCCCCTCCCCCTCCTTCTCCTGGAACCCATTTTCCCTCCGGCAGTACAATGGCATTAGATAGGTAATCACATCTGTGGCCGTAGGTGTAATCGTTATGTTAGTTACTGCATTGCCGTAACCACCGGAGACTCCTAAAACATGAGTAACATTCACTGTAGTTAACGCAAAACCTTAACTAACTTAAGGATTATACATACAGCCACTGAAGTCGAATCTAAGGAAGAGCGTAGTAGTTTCCAGGATGTTCGAATGGAAATTTCGGAAACTTTGACTTCGAGATTGGGAGTAGGGAAGGACGGAGGAACACGTCTTGGTAAGAATCTGTACTTGCAGTCTTGTAATACATTCACCCATGTGTAACAATATTCAGTCATATTATGCAACAGATTCTATTTAATGGCAAACAGTTATGTAATCTCAGGGTTTTAAGATAATCCATGACAAAAAAAAGTCATGCTTAGTTCTTAGCATGAACATGTACTAAGAATCTTGTAACACATTTAAAGGCAATAGATTTCATTAAATAACTAACATTTAAGTAATCTGAATGTTTTCCTAATCGCGACATTTTTTACAATTTTGCCAACTATAATAGTTTTCTCATGATAATCCACAACAAAAAGTCATGCTTAGTTCTTGGTAATAACCTATACTAATAATATTGTAACACATTTACCCAAGTGCAACAATATTGAGTCATAATATGCCCCTTTCGTTGACAACAGATTCCATTTAATGATAAGCACATAATTAACCCCAATGTTTTCTTAATCGCAACATGTTTTAATGATAACTCCTCAACAAGAAGCTATGATTAGTAACCCTCAGGCTATGGATGAAAACACTGTCTGCTTAATCGCTACTCTCTACACACTTCAGTGGGTTTGGGATTAGGTGGAGTCAACAGCTTTTAATCTCATATGGTTTATAGCGACAGATTTTGTCGCTTCTCTTCGTCCTATCTTCAAATTAGTGATAGGCAAGTTTCAAATCCGGATTCGAATCCATTGATCCTTTTATCCTGGGTTCGAGTCCGGATTCCAGTGGACTGGATTCGAATCCTTAGAAAAAAAGTTTTAAAAAAAAAGAAGTTTGGTTTATTCGAGATCTCTATGCCGTATCAAAATTTGGGATTCTGTCCAAATACACAAGTGTAACGCTTGAGCTCTATTTAAAATTGAAACACACTATAAAAGGCCCCTATATAACAATTTAGAAACGATTTTCTGATTACTCTTAGAAGTACAAAGCAAATTCCATAAATTATATGGAATCCGGATATTCGAACCTATGAAATGTTAGCTCCAGATTCGAATACGAATTTGATATTTTTGGGGGGGTAAGATTCGAACCTGCCCAGCCCTACTTTTAACATCTCTCACCTTTTCATTACGTTCTGTCCCATACATTCAAGCTACGTAACTCTATCCTTCCAAGGAAAGACAATCACCATAATGAAAACTGACTAGACAGACATAAAGTCGTGCACACTTTAATCTTTTTGAAGGTAATCGATATGTTGGGGTTTTTTTTATGTGTTAGATGAGTTTCTAGACTTTTTCCTCCATTTTCTTTAATTTTCTTTTTTTGTAATAGAAGGAGAGGCATTACGAACATTAATATTGAAGAGCGATTCTTCTTCAACACAAAAAAGAACCAACAATTTTGTTTTGTTTCGACTAGACTGTTCAAGAAAATTCTGTAAAAACAACGTGAATCTAGTCAAAGTTAGGTTTATGTCGCTAGACTAAGAACTAAAACATTAGGCTCTGAGATTGAGCTGTGTCTGCCGGTATCAAATTTTTGTTCTTTGCAGACCCCCCCCCACACACACACACACACACACACACACAC
>JAWQUT010000102.1:1217313-1235969 GCA_033807755.1 Ellobium chinense | reverse complement strand
GGGGGGGGGGGTAAACTAATAAAAACCAAACCATACATAAAGCTCTCTTACCTCTTACTATACTAATAACATGATATCATTTCAATAAAATAACGACTTAAGCATTGTTTTGACTGGCTGCAATTTATTCCAAAGTAAGTCTAATTTTTATGTTCTTTTTTGTTCCTGAGTCACCGACATAATATTGTGTAGTGTAAATAGAACTTGTTCAGTATGTTTGTCTATATATGAATCAGCCCCGGACTTAATTTAGAGCCCACCGGGCCTTGGACCTAGAAAACATCAATCTTCTGGGAAGTACGTCTCCTCCTATAACTTAAGTTATAGTCTTAAGTCTTAATGTAGTCTTAATATAACTTAAGTCTGTTTAACCACACAACTGCAAGTAATTTATGAGAAACTGGTCCTCATCGAAAACCTAACTGTACAATAATTTTATTCGTAGGAAAATTCGGTCTCTTCGTGAATTTATTCAATTTATGATTCGGTCTCTATTCACAATCCTAATCGCACAACAATTTAATGAAGAATTCGCTCTCTTCGCTTCCTCAGCTTTAACACACGACTGTTGGAAGAGAATCAGATCCCTTCGTACCAGTAGGCGGTACATTTTTTCCAGATGCCACTGGTCTGGAACAAAGCGTTGCAGGTCAGCATGGCCTTTTGCCAGTTTTTTTTTTTTTAAGGCCAATTTTATTTCATTTCTTGATCATGTAATATAAATCCATTATTCGAGATTTTCAGTGAAGTCAGTCTTGTAATATGAGTTCGGAGCCCATATGATCCTTGACATATGGGAAATTTAGTCGTCTGGGAAAACAATATGTGCCTTTTCATACCTGGAAAACAACCAACCGTTAAAAAGTCAGCTCTAAATTGATGAAGAGGTACTTTTGATGAACATAAAATTATTTGACAATTTGCCATTTATAGTAGACATTAAACGTGAATAGGAACTGCAAGCTGATAGCTTTGTATTTGTGCTTTTCATTGTTCTGTGTTTTGTCAAATTTCATAATGTTATAACCTCATCTCAGCTCACAAGTTGCACATTCCTGGCATCATGTAGCACAAAAAATCAGAAGCACTCTTTATGCATTTATGTTTCCAACTGAGATGCAGTTCTTAATGATCTTTACAGCATGGTATTTGTTTAGCCATAGATCTAGTTGCCGTTTTTCCGGTACAGTTTTTTTCCCACAAACAAAAAGGCAATCACATGTTTTTCCAGCTGACTTTACATTTTATGCAGGGCACCACACTCTTTCGCTGTGTTTCCAATTACAGGTTGCACGAGGTCACTTCATCCAGATCAAACCAGTAATGATGACGTCAGGAATACAAACTGGCTGAACGCAGAATGTTGTAGTAATGCTTTACCCGCCTACTCATCTCATTTGTTTAATGCCAGTATGGATAGAGGGGTTGAATATAACATCTGAAGGAAGTGATAGATCAGAGAGTGGTGATTTGTACTTTCGATGTGGCTTTTTACTGGTGGTTGATTCGACACTGAAAAATTGCAAGAAAAACGAAAATATGATACAAGAGATCGGACGTGAGTGGATCTAGGCGCTCTGATGCAGTGAGGCTGATTGTGTGAATCAGAGCACCTAGGTGTGGATGAATACTTGCATGCTTCTTTCCTGTCTTTGTTATCTCCTTTCTAGCCGTCTCGTTTGTGTTTTTTCTTTCATGCTTTCTTCCTTTCTCTTTACCCTTTTCTACCCTTCCCTCCTGTCTTCATTGCTCGTCTCTTCCCTCTTTTCCTTGCATACATGCTTTCTCATTCTTTGCTTCTTTTCTTAATGCTTATTTTCCTCTCTTCCTCCCTCCTTACCTCCTGCCTCTTTCCTTCTTTCATACCTTTTTTTTTAATCCCATTCCATTCTTCATGGATTTTATTCATCTTTCCAATCCCAGTTCTGTCGTCAGAGAAAATCACGATTGAAAAATAATTATGTAATAATATAAATTATATAAGTCATCCTATATGCCTCACAGAAACTCAAAAATATCCACATTTACTGGTGATTTCCTCATGAAGACAAAGTTTATGTGCATATAAATGATTTCACGCTCGATTTCTGCAAGAAACAAAAATGTGATATCGAATGGCCCCATTCACCCTCAGAGCCCACAATCTCATTTTTTTAATTTAGCGACATAAGGCTTATTTTGATTGACTGCAAGATATGCATCTTTCTGGGATTGGGCTGAACTGTTTGGATGTCATCTTCGTGTTCCAGCAAGAGTCTTCTCACTCATCCACATTTTTTCTTTGACAAAATGGTGAGCAGAGTGATGTCATAAATTTGTTTTCTTTCTACATTACGTCCCAGAAAACGACACGCACGTTCGTCCTATGGGCTAGAAAACTTCGCATTTGTATGGGCCTCGATTGCCGCAGGTTACAATAGGGCTGGGCGATACCTGAGATCAAATTATCGATACTAACACCAATATAATTTAGGCCATGTTTCAATACAAACATGGATACCTATTCACTCTGTTAGTAATGGGCGATACTCGGTGCATTTTTGTTTTACCGACGAGCTCCGTAGTGTCATCACTGCCGCTGTTGCTATTACTAATCGATTAAAATTCATGATTCCTTTCAATGACTGAGAGAAGTATTTTTTTACAGATAAACTTACAACCCTGCCTGCATTTAGGTTCTCCTCTCCTTCTAAGTCAAATTTTCTCCTGACAGCAGCAGCAGAACATTAAAATAATTATGGTCGTCACCATTATCAGAAGAAGAGGAAGAACAAGAAGAAGACGAAGACATAATGGACACAACAATAACAACAAAAACAAACACAGTAGTTGACGTTAAATTAAAGGTCATGACGGCTTGAGGGGGACAAATCCACAACAAAACAAGTAAACAATGAAATAGAGTATTTTGAAATATCGTAGATGATGGTCATACAGACGTTACTAATGCACATGGTAGTTTTATAAGTAGATTACGCCTGTACACATCGAAGGTTCTATCTTAGTAATCCAATGGAAAATCACTTACTTACATTTCTGAAAGCCTTCCGATGCAACCTGCGCATCATCGATGAGTGATTTTCCATTGGATTACTACGATAGAACCTTCGATGTGTACAGATGCAATCTACTTATAAAACTACCATGAGCATTGAAATAGAAATTTAGTGAGTCAACAGAAGCATTTAATATTGATGGGTCAAAATTAACAAGACAAATCCTCTAAATTTTTTTTTAAATTTGTTAAAAGTACAGAATAAACACTTATCACAATTAAAAAATAAATAAGTAAACCTTTAGATATGTAAACACTTTTTTTTGATAGGGGAAAAGGGGGGGGGGTGTCACTTGTAACCTGTAATTCATCTTCAGGTATCGATACTTTGACAAAACTATCAAGCATTGTAAATACCTTAAAAAATAAAGAATGTTCGAGTTCTTGGTATTAATACCCGTCCAGCTCCAAACTACAGCTATTTTGGTGTTCCTTTTGCTTTCAGATAATAATCAAGCGCACCCACTTTTCCAGAATCTTTGCTGGTGATGGGAGTGAAAGGATAATCTAATATTTCTTCACTCATTTTGTTTTCTTTCAGGTGCCTAAACTTCAATATCTCGCTCCATGTTTTAAGATTACCATGCTACGCATGTCTGGCATACGATTAAAAAAAACACAACTCCGAGCCAAAGAAACGAATAAACCTAATAGGCATTGTCTGCAGCTCTGCTCAGGTGCTGCGACAATTTTAATTGAAGAGAAGAGCGTGAGTGAAAGACGGGTCGAGCTAATGTTGAGTAAATAAAAACCATTCACGTGTATAATAATGGAGGTCAATGGAATCGCTGCTAGATTAAAACAGAACTTGAATTTAAGAGGTCGATTCTTCTTAAAGGTGGCACCTTGATATTAAAGGGAATTGTTGCTGGATACTTTAAAAAGAAAGGAAACAGACCAAAATACACTTGAGACCATGTATGACCACAAGGGCTGTCAAATTGTCAAATTAACTTTAAACTATAAAAAAGCCCATGACTTTGGTGAAGAAGTGATATTTGGAGATTTAAATCTAATTGCTGCTAATATTAACTCGCCTGGAGCTAAGGAACACACAATAATAATTAATATGACCAAGAATTTAAACAAAATACCAGAATGTTGTCAGTATGTAAATTTAAAAAGGTACGGGATAATTATGGAAAGAAGACCATAATGCTAATGGTAAGCATTAAGTTGTTCATTAAAACTAAAATCTTTCACACAATAGATTTTTTTTTTAAATCCTGCGACTGAAGTGTAAATATTAATATATTACGGTATAATATTTCTGGCATGCGCATTTAGACCTACACGAAGTGGAACTGAGAAATCGTAACTTTCAAATTGCTATTATTATCTTGTGAGGAAATAATACCGACCGGTGACTGGAGCCGCAATTTCTGAGGAAGAAATGACTTAAGAATGACATGTCTAGAACTATCATCACTTAATTTTCAAGCAAAAGAATCTAAACGCTCCGTTTTGAAAACACACTTTACACAACCGGAGAATATCTTTCAATACCTCATTGCGTGTATTTTTGTTGGTATATGAGTTAGTAGTGTATTCAGCTGTAAAACTGAGCTGAAAAACTAAATTCTCTGAAGTGTTTTGTATCGTAATTTAAAATTAACTTTGCGTGAAGAGTGACTGTCTTTATATTATCTCCCTTTTTTCTCAAGACCATTAGGAATACACAGTCATACTAAGTCTTGGAGAAATGTCTCTTCATTTACCAACGGCCGTATGCATAGCCCTTAGTTAACGCACAGTGGTAACCATGGGAAACTGCCAAACATTATTAACGATTACTGTAGTTAACGCCGTACGTTAATTAACTTAACAATTGTACATAGAGTCACACATTATTAAAACTTGTACGAATTTAATAAGTTGGCGAGAACAGATGGTGAGTTCTATAATAGTTATGACTTCACTATATCCTAGTCCTCAGAAAAAAAATCTTTTAATGAGCGTTGAATCAAGAGGCTCAATAAGTACTAGACTGGTCATTATTTTGAAAACTCAGTGGAATATGGGAGAATATTTCTCAGATATAACGATCTTGTATGGCTGTTATAAGACTTCATTAAATGTAGATCTATTAATTTGTGAATTTTATGTGGTCTTCTGAAGTTTTCCATAAGGATAACGAGGTTTATTTGTTGACATTAGCGGTCATAAATTTAATACTTTGATTGCAAGTGGTGGTAGTAGTGATGATGGTACCACATCTACTATCATTTCCATTAAAAACCAACATTTTTTTTTTATTATTTTATCTCTGTGAATGATTTCAAGCCCACCAGCCCTAATGTTTGATCTTACGCCTTTACTTAAGCATATCTTATATCACGAGAAAAAAATTGCAACTCACAAGAAAATTCGTATATATTTTACTGATTTGTGAAATTAAACTGTATTATAGGGGCATTTTGAAGTTCTTTGCACGCACTTATGTGATGGAACTTTTTCTTTTTGTCTCATATTGTTTCAAGTGACTGATGGTGATGGTGGTAGTGGTGCTGCTGCTGCCGCTGAAAGTGGCAGAAATACTGTAAAACCTGTTATAATGCAAGGACACACAAAGGGAATAGGCAAAGTGGTTGTACATGACAGGTGGTTTTTCATCGCAAAAAAAAGCTGTTTTCATGTGTCTTTGTAATCGGTAATTCCGTGCATAATGAGATAAACACTACCTTTTATAACATAAGTGGTTGTCTCACTGCCAGTATGTTTGATATTCTGTACTTCTATTCTTCTCTTTATGATCCTTTTATTTTTGACTCACCCTGTGCCTCCTTTCTCTCTCTCTCTCTCTCTCTCTCTCTCTCTCTCTCTCTCTCTTTCTCTCTCTCTCTCTCTCCCCACCTCTCCTCCTACTTTCTTTTTCTCTTAGAAAGATTACTAAAACTTTATGATACCCTCCACAGTTCACGGACCTAAACACCTGAGAATGAAAGCGGAACGGATTACTCTTGAGGTTCTAAGGCGTTAGTGGGCGTTAGTTTTGTTTGGTTTTTTTTTAATACTAAGTGCTTTTTCTCTTTATTCGTGTCACGATTTCCTCCTTTCCATCTCCTTTGTAATTCGATGTCAGCTGTCCATTTTCTGGGTGTGGTCCAATGTGAACTAGTCGCCATCATCAAATCACTGATAACTGGCTGTCATTTGTGTCAAAGGTTATGGTCGCCAGTCTGGGTAGCCGAAAATATCCGTAATTACGGAATTACAAGGCCCAGACTCAATGGGTTTTATAATTCCTTGTACTGTTACTCCGCTTACAGGCAACCCATTTGGGGAGTGGAATGAAGTCTATTAAAAGAGCTGCTGCTTCTTCTCTTTTTTTTTGGGGGGGGGGGGGGNGGCAGGGGGGGTTCCAAAGAATGATGTCGCAGTTAAACTGATTTAATTGATTGCAATTAAGCGAAGGTGACTGCATTTGGAATGTTTTTCAGTGTGTGTACGAAGCTCGTATGGGTAGGGTGTGTGTGTGAGAGAGAGAAAGATAGAAAGATATAAAAAAAAAACCGAATAAAAGAGAGCAAGATTGATGGAAAAGTTCGTTTCAGAATTTTTGTCTCAGAAATTAATATTGGTTTTTTTTCTTTTTCTAATGGAATAAAAGTGTGTGGACTCTAGAAAAGAGATCAGAGTATATCTTCCGGATACAAAATAACATTATTTCTACCAGTAAGGCAAATTTTGAGGTGAAATCGAATCGAATGAAGTTTTACCTTAATTTAGTTTAGTCTGGCGGGTATTTTGTTATTTTGTTTTTTTTTTAATTAAGGAGTTTAGATAGCCTTGAACGAATGTCAAATCACGGCTTTTTACACTTTTATCACGGACAACGATCGAATGACAGGGAGCGGGTAAAAGCCCAGGTCGGGAAACAAAATATCATATTACGAGTGAGGGAAAGCTGTAATCAGGCGGGGAGCTGCGGAGAATTCATAATCACAGATCTCAGAGAAAATAATATTACTCTTCAGCACTGATCAGAATACTCAAAAGTTCAAAGAGAGTGTGAAAATTCAAAGGGGAGAGAATGCTGAGGTGAGAAGTCAAAAGGGGCGATAATCGTAGGGCAGGTCAACAAAAGGTATAAGAATGAAAAAAGAAAAAAAATGGGGGAGGTGGGGGGAGGAAGGTTGAGTTCAATTGTTGCAGGTGTGAAAGAATTACCTGGAAAATTTGCACTGTCGGGAGCATGCAAAGGCGTTTGCGGTAAAGTACAATGAAGTGGCAATTTGGAGACCGTCTGTCTCGCTAGCTGGTACAATGCATGTGCCCTTTTCACCATTGCAGCTAGCATTTTGCGCAGCAATAACAAACGAAGGAGCGAAAGGTGCGTCCTGCGGGGATGCACAATAATTTTCTATACCCCTGGTCCCTGGCGGCTTGGTTCAAATTCACAATGGCGAAGTTGCCCCTTATTTTTTATCTTTTGCCCGTCACAATGGTGGGAAATTCGACTTGATTACAAAGTCAGTGAGTCAGTGTTTTGTGACCTTTGCCGTCATATGGGACTAGAAGACAGTGTCCGCCAGGTATTGAAGCTGCACTTTTTTTTTCTTGTAATTGACCTTACATGTGAGCACTTTTACTGAAATTAAAGAAAGAGGAGCTCTGGCGTTAGTTAGAAAATTTGCAATTTCTTGAATTACACCGGAGGTTAGAACTTGACAACAAGCGGCCACCATCTACGGCTTCATATTTGTTAGTGGAGCTTTTTATGAACGGTCTTGTGTCGGAGGAGGATGTACTTTCTCCTTGAGACCATATTGCCTTATCTTTAAAGTCAACGAAGGCAAATGGGGAAAAAAGATAACATCGCAATATTATAGGGAGATAGTGATCTAATCTGTTGTAGTAGAATGGTGTTTCATCAAAACCTGGGCTAGCGGGCCTGACCTCCAACACCGAGTAGATCTACTAGAAAAAAACTAGCAAATTCATGTTAATGATATAGTCTCAATTCTTTCGATTGAGAGTTAGCGCACTAACGATGGGATTTCTCACCATTGTAAATACTGCATTAACTCTGTTTGTTGAACGTTACTAAAGGTGCATTCAGCACCAACACGCTAATGTAATTTTTAATATAGTAAGAGACCCCATCGATATCGCGCAAGCTCTCTAATATCTATATCATTTTACTCACAGATTCGAGCACACGAATTTCAAAGCACTGATTGACGTCCTGAATTTAGAGTTCGTGAGTCCCTGTCTTTGTACTCTTACATTCTGAAAATGTTTCGCTGCTAATTACCACGATCAAGCAACACACTCTTCATCTTCATCATTACCCGCCGCTGCTTCATGCAACTTTTCTCTCGAAGTTACCCAAGGCCTCTTTGTCCAGAGAGCTTCACGGCGACAATTGGGCACTGTCCACTAACTAGCCAGTGGTCAAGATACTGATCTCCCTCGCCCCTTTTGATGTCGGGCTCCAAAGGTCACGTGGTGTGTTCAGGTGAACGCAGAGTAGCCGGCTGTTTGACCGTTCACTGTTCGATTATGATCAATTACGATTTGGCGATACCGCTAATTGGTGTACTCGCACGTGGACAGATGAGGTATGATGAATGCGAGGTGTGAATGGTATCGATGCCAATAAGTATGAACTCTGGATTCGTCAAGCAGTGGTGGAGATATCTTTTTATATTATTATTTCTTCATCGTTCTACCCTCCCCCCCTCCAATTTTTTTTTCACTCTCTGATTGCTGATTTTAATCATCTATCACGCCGTGTTTTTCTCCTCACTGTTTTCTCTCATTCTACATTTTTCATCTCCAACACTCACCTTGTCAAACTATTATTCTCTGTCTTCTCCACCTTCCTTCCTCTCTCTTTCAGCACTCTGTTTGTCCGTTTAGTTCTGCCTTTCTCTCATTTCCTTTCATCTCTCTCCTGGCTTCGTCTTCTGATGGATGGATGGATGGATGGATGGATGGATGGATGGATGGATGGATGGATGAATGGATGAATGGATGGATGGATGGATGGATAAATAGATGGATGGATGGATGAATGGATGGATGGCTTTGTGATTACCTGTCTGTCTGCCTGCCTGCCTGCCCGCCCGCCTGCCTGCCTGTCTGTCTATCTGTCTGTCTGTCATACCTACCTATCCACCTACATCATCACTTCCAGTTTCATTTCGGTTTCTTTATCATTCTCACAGAGCAAACTGTTATGAGTGAGTTATCTCTTTGCCTGCCTCTTTCTTCCTCGTGTTTCAATCCTTCCAAAATCAGACAAGCACTCTGGCGACGAAACGAATATTTGCAAAACAGTTACAAATTGGGAACTTGGTACGAACTAATAAACCTACTGGGAACAGTTGTTTTTGTTTTTGTTTGTTTTTTTTAATATACAGAGAAATTGAGAAATGCAAGTTGGAAGCTTTTATTAGGCCAAAAACCAACACTCATCATGTCACAGTACAAAATTGCATATTAAACACAATACAGCAGGGCTCACCATTACCACCTTTAATCTCCTCATGTGTTAGAAAGACCCACATACTCGCTATAATGCTCTAGTGCCGGGTCGTTAAGTTTCTAGATCTAGATCAAACCAACCAAAATAATCCTCACGTATGAATAATATGTCTTGGCCGTGACCTATATCTTCTTAGTAAACCTAGAGACCACTTTCACCGATTTGAATTACGGTCGACTCATTTATTAACAGTCCAGATAATTGCACTAATCAAAACAGTTTCTATCTAACAAAATGCTCTAGTCGGTGTAAAAGTCCCTGGATAATCGCAACTTCTTTTAATCGCAATTTGCCCAAGCCTCCACAGGAGTTTGCGGTTAAGCGGTGTTCACTTTTTTTCGACAAACTGTATCAGTTGTAGGATAGATACATTCATGATTCCCCCTCCTCTCCTCTCCTCCCATCCCTACCCCCCCCCCTCCCCCNCCAATCCACTTCCAAACCGTTCGTTCCTTCGGACTGAAGAGTGACAACAACCACGACTCTTTCCGGCATAGAAAAAGGGGAAGGTTTGGGGGAAAGAGGAGGGGAGGAAGGAGAGCACCGTTTCCATTTACCCTAATGAGACAAAATTACCCCTCCGATTACAGCGAATCGTTGCTCATTAGCGACTCACGTGACTTTAATCCATCAATAGGACGACTGTGATTGGTCAGCCGTGGCACGTGGCCTTGGCCAGGACCTGCGATACGCGATATGCCAATTTCCACGCGATATAATGCCAATTTCGTAACGTGGTGTTACAATGAGCAGGTTTACATTATGACCCGTACTCTGGGAGTTCTTTGTGAACGCATAATCCAGTGACCTTTGAACAGTAGCACGCCTGCTGGAAGCACCTTCCGGCTACTACCATGCACTCCACCAAAAGGGACTATATTTTCCAGTTTCATTTTGTTAGATATTTCCGTATTCAAGCAAGGCCTCAAAATTAGGATGGCCGTATTCGAAGCCTACAAATTTTGTACTCCAACACAGAGCTAGGATTTGGTGGATTCGAATCTGCACTCGATTCCGACAGGAGAGGGATATTACTGGAATTTGCATTTCTACTTCTCAGAATGACATGAAAATCGCCACTAGATTCTTCATGGGGTCTTTTGTAATGTCTTTTCATTTTAAATCAAGGTAAGGGGGACACGTGTATATTTGAAAAAATTTTAAAAATGAAAATACGACTTTATTTAGCCCGTAGGGAAATCGTTTTACAATGTCATACAATGTTATACATTTCATTCATAACACAAACACATATAACAATACAAATGATACATGTAATTACATAATATTACAAATGAACTACATAACAAAGTCATTGCTAGTTGCCAGCGGTGCAGCGCCCTGTTCCCCTCAGCTCTAAAGCCAGGTACTCGAGTGAGGAAATGGAAGTGAAGTGTCTTTCCCAAGGACACTACAACGTAAACCGTCCAGCTCGCGAGTCAAACACATTAACCTTGGACTTGAAAGTCTTCTGTTTCTGAGTACGACTCACAAACCGCTGCCACGCTGCCATGCTTTGGACAGAGACCCAAATTTTAATATGACATTGCAATTTTGCGTAAATCGGTTTTGTATTTAAAATTTTTAATTTTCTTATGAACCGAAGGATTCGAAGCAAGACTAATTTTAAGAATTGAATCAGGATTCGAACCCAGAGTATGAGAATTGGATGGTTTTGAATTCGGATTCAAATCTTGCCCATCATTACTCAAAATGCATAAATAAATCCTCAAATAGGGCAGAGCAGAAACATCTGTGAGTTTTGTACTGAAGAACACGTTGCTGCTCTAGAGAAGCTAGTAAAGCCAGATTTATTTATCAAGAGATAGAGCCGTTATTAGGCCTGTCAACACCTAGTATAGGGCCAAAAGAAGAAAAAGCAATAGGTGCCAAAAACCTGTCAAGTAGATCGGATTCCGGAGCAGCCGTAAACTTGTATATCATGCCTACCTGTCTAATACGACAACCACCGGCATATCCCATGCCGTATATAATATAAAACATAAGGGAAAGATGTATATATAATATATATAGGATAATGTATAAATGATTTATCTAAACCTGCTAAATGGCATTCAGTTTTTATAGGACGGTGATCGTCGGGTTGAAAAGGATTTTCTTTCTAGTGTAATTACACAAGTATACGATTCATAATAATATTTAAATGTCACATGCTCACTGTTAATCTGCGATTTAGACAACCCAAAAGGGAACGCTTCTCTTTACATCACGAATCAAAATTTTCATCCTTCTTAGGGCGAGCCCCTGTTTGAGGTGACCGATTTCATAATCTAGACGTTTCTAGAGTCAGTCATTTGCCCAAGTATTCAACACTCCACGAGCAGCACTTTGTCCTCCCCCCCACCCCTCCCCCCTCAATTCCCCTTTCCTCCTCTCCACGCAATAAAAAAAATGTCGTAATCCCAATGATTACCGTGCTTAAGTTACGTAACGGGAATTTCCTGTTACTATGTATAGCATCTTGTTTTACCCAACTCAAAACTGTTTTCGGAAAAGGAATGATATGCGAAGTGATGTCATAACCAGCACGCACAGGTTCACACGGAACTTAGTTTCAGAACTTAACCTTCAAGCTTAAGGTCATTCCTTTGTTTTATGGCAACTGTTGCTTCACCTGTTGTCTTGGATCACGGTAAGTTGTTAGCTATTAATAGATTTTATTGTGCTCATCACTTTGTTATGTAAACGATCCAATCCCTGATTTCAAAGAGTGATCTTTTAATAGTTTAAGGAAGCCTATTTGATTTCGAAGGAAGCCATGTTTGAGATGGTGAAGTGTCCTCAAATGAAGCTTAAAATACAGACATGCCCGCGCGCGTGCACACACACACACACACACACAAACACACACGCACACACACACACACACACACACACACACACACACACACACACATACACACACACCCACAATATCTCAGTAGTATGCTCTGGTACAGAATATTTTATTTCAGTTACACTGGTCTACGTGTCGTATGGAATCTCGGATAGTGAAATGCTGATGTAAGCAGTCGGGAGATGTATAGGGATCAATTGTAAAGATCTTAAAGATGGACGACAATAACGACAGAGACATTATAACAAGTTCGGCCCTATACGGTAGTTTTAAAGATTGTAAAATTAGGTAACATAATGACCCTTTTAACTTTTTAGTTGCACAGTTGAAGTTCATGGCGAGGACAGAATGTATGGGACTGAATGCGGAATTGAAAAAGAAGAATATGAGTGATACTGATGAGTGCGAGAAGTGTGACAGTGAAGCAAAAGAAACAATATGACATTTTATGTTTGAATGTGAGCAGTATGTTGATGTTAGACGAAAATTTTATGGAGTCTTTTAGTAATCTATGTAAAGAATTTGATAAGAAGCACGTTTTCTCTGAACTTTTAAAGATGTCCAATTTTAACAAAACAACATTTGTTTTAGGCTGTGAACCTGTCAACGCTTTTATGTCCAGAGCTTAAATTATCCTATACTTTGAGATTTCCTAACCGCTTTACGCATGCTGTTTAACTTTTTAATTATTGTACCCGAATCTCCCTGATCCGTTGAGCCTCTGCTGTAAAGGGGAAATTCCAATAAATATTCTATTCTATTCTATTCTATTCTATTCTATTCTATTCTATTCTATTCTATTCTATTCTATTCTATTCTATTCTATTCTATTCAGTGGGTGGTGCTGAATCCATGGAGGTTTATATCAGTGAAAAGAGACTCTTTACGTTGAAATATAAGAATGACAATATGGAACCAGTCAAAGTTGTTCAAGTAAGTAAAGCGAAGACAAAACCTATGTTCCATCTCGTGTCTATCCCTTGTACTCCATAAATAATTTGCCACTTCTCACTTATCTCAATATCATGCACAAGTAAAAATATTTCTCTTCTTTTCACTCTGCCTTACCTTGCCCAGTTGCACTTAAAGTAATTTCAAAAGTCCAGTAGCAGTACTATTCCAATTTCTCGTGCCATTTCTTTTTTCAGGAATGTTTTCATTAATACTTGTCATCTGCCTGGTTAGATGTAGTTGTTGTTGTTGTTGTTTGGGTTATAGTTCGTTTTTCATTCATTCATTCATTCATTCATTCATTCATTCATTCATTCATTAGCAAGCTGACTGGTTGGATGGGGGCCAGTGAAAGAACAGATGGATGGATGGATGAATGGATGGATGGATGGATGGATGGATGGATGGATGGATGGATGGATGGATGGATGGATGGATGGATATTGTCCTGTTAGTAACTGACCTTCATTATTTAGTAACCGTTATCAAGAGGTAATAATAATATCATTTCTTTCTCTACTTTCCTTGCTGTATCTGTCCCATCAGGAGAAACGCCGATTTGCGGGGTTTTAACTGAGACACAAACGTCGATTGAGTGATTGTCCATAAAGATGGCAGAAGGGAAGTCATGATGGATGAGCAGCCGATTGAAATCTACAATACAGCTCTCGTTAGCTGTCAGTACATCGATACTGTAGGTCAGTTACTGCCCACCTTTCTGATGCATGGGTTGCGCACAAGTCATCATTCTTGTCCACTGTCTATGATCTCGTTTCCCTTTGTATTGTGCTGTAATGCGTGTTCGTCTGATCATTCTGTTTATTATTAGTTGTTCCCTGAAGAAGGACATTTGTACGAAAATTTGGAACTTTTTATTGCATTTTGTCAAAGCTACAGTTTGAGTCTTTGTCATTTTGAAAATTATGATGGATGGATGGATGGATGGATGGATGGATGGATGGATGGATGGGGATGGATGGATGGATGGATGGATGGATGGATGGATGGATGGATGGATGGATGGAATATAAAATGAAATATTTTGTACAGTCCTTCTTACAGGGTGATTTGTTCCTACCAAAGAAATAGAAGATTAGGATGAAACTTAAGCACATTTTTTAACATTTTAAGTGAGTAAAATCCCCTCCAGGATTTGATATTGAAATTGGCAACAGTTGTTCAAAACTGTGACTAGGAACAATTTGTGCTTAATTTAAATCCTGGAAAATGAGAGAGCGTCAGAATGACACCACATTAATTTAAAAAAAAAAATCATCAAAATTGCAGCGTGGCCGAATGGTTTAGGCGTTAGATTCAAGATCTAGAGGTCGTGGATTCGACTCCCGACCACGACCGTGTTGTAAGTGCCTTGGGAGAGCATTTCATCCATATTTTCCTCAGCCCATCTGTCTGTAAAATGGGTACCTGGCTTTAGGAACTGAAAACTATTGTGACAACACTAGTGATCAGTGTCAGGGGCACAGTATACTCCCCAGGGAGTTGAGAAAATCCCAGAGTGATCCGGCTTGCTGGGATAATGATAGTGTGAAGTCTCTTAAGCGGGCATTAGCCTGGATACGAAACTTATAAACTACTTTATTAAGATTAGTAATAGTAGTAGTTGTAATAGTATAGTAATAGTAGTTTAGTAATAGTAGTTTAGTAATTAATTGTAGTAGTAGTGGTAATAGTAGTAGTAGTTGTTATTATTGTTGTTGCTGTTGTTGTTGTTGTTGTTGTTGTTGTTGTTGTTGTTGTTGTTGTTGTTGTTGTTGCAGTAGAAGTAGTAGTAGTAGTAGTAGTAGTAGTCGTAGTAGTAGAGTATTTAAATGGCGAATGTGTCACTTAGTTCTTAAAGGGAAGACACTATTCTTTCCTAAGAACTGCAATGCATATACGATGGAGTACAGCTTTTGGCCATAACTGCCATGAGGAAAAAGGGCTCCCAATGACTGCTTCGGCCTTTACCGACATTGGGTTCAGCCCACAAACCAAGAAACACTGGCGAGGATTCTGTATAGCCATTCGTCCGTCGAAATGATGCGCTGTGGTGGTCACGGTGCTTTTTATAATATTAGTTTGTTGTCATCAGTCATGGTTTACAGCACTTTGTAATCTCATTGTTTTTCTGTTCTCACACCAGAACCTCCGACCCAACCACAGCCACAGTCACAGCCACAGCCATACCCACAGCCACGGCAACAGCCACGGCCACAGCAATAAGCAGCTTCCATCTAGACAGCATTATGGGAGTACCGGCAGCTAAACCTTTACATGACAGCTTCTCTATGGATTAAGGGGAGACAATATACTTTCCCAGAGACAGTAATGCAGATAACATGGTGTGCAACTTATTGCTATAGGTGCACTGAATTTCTATGCAAAGCTGCACACCAAAGTGATGAATGGTGCATTACTTCCCGTCACCAATGACGATCTTCGGACAACTATCATTTGCGATAGCACCAAATAATTGAAGCCACATTTCACCCATGTATCTTCGATATCTATATGCGTGATTCTAAAGAAGTTTTCTCGGATTTTCTGTCTTGATGCACAATGAGGAAATAACAACAAACTTTAATGTAAAATAAAGTAACTTTATATCTAGACAGGAAATCCGCAAAAAGCATCGGTAGGATAATGCATATTGGTCCCCAAGAGACATAGATGAATTATGGTGTCAAACAAGTGGTGCTATCCCATATGACAAATCATCACCCTTAAAAGAGAAAAAATGCACCGTTTAGCACTCTGATGTGCAATTTTGCATAGAAATCTAAAACATTCATAGGGACAAATTGCACACCACAATATCTATATTATAATCTCTGGAATTATTATTTTTTCATACTCATTATCATATCAGAGCGAAAACTAGACAAATTCGTTGCTTCATCTATAATAATTAGTTTCTTACATTGCTTAAGTCTTTCAAAACTGCTCTATTATATGTAGACTTATGTTCGCTTTTTTTTTTCACTGTTACTCTATATCGAGTGTTACTACTGAGCATTTGTTATCATTTCAGATGTAATTGCTTAAGTTGATTTGTTGACATTGTCGTATTTGTTTTGTTCCTGCCTCGTGTTGGTAATATCATCTTACTGTTTCACACAATTTTACACCATATCATATTATCATATAATAACAAACGATGATTAAACTCATTGTAATGATAAGATGGTGGCCGATAAAACTGAAAAATGGATTTTATCATTGGGGATGCTTCATACAGTTTTTCACCGAATCATATATAATAACAAACGATGATTACACTCATTATAATGATAAAATGTGGGCCGGAAAAACTGAAAAATGGATTTTATCATTGGGAATGCTTCACACAGTTTTTCACCGAATCATATATAATAACAAACGATGATTACACTCATTATAATGATAAAATGTGGGCCGGAAAAACTGAAAAATGGATTTTATCATTGGGGATGCTTCACACAGTTTTGCACCGTATCATATATAATAACGAATTACTCATTATAATGACAAGATGTTGGCAGATGAAAACGAAAAACAGATTTTATTATTGGGATGTATAATGAATTATGCTAACGTAAATTGTAACTCTGCTGTTAAAATATAGATATTCCACATTTAAAATCCGAGTCTGGACTTAAGACAGATTCTGGCATCGTATGGCATAACGTCACGTACTATGCAATACTGTGGCCTTTTTGTCATTAGACGGTAGAGATAAGGCTCAATAGCTTTATCAGCGTTTCCTGTGTAAGGATACGATTCTATGGAAAGCCCAACCATCGACAACACACTATACACAACAACACAACTGAGGAAGACATGCGCTTTTGTCCGAGAGGCAATGGGCTGTCAAGAGTGTACTGCTTACAGCCGAAGAGATTATATCATCATCATCGTCATAGAAAGCCAGGACTCAGCAAAACAAATCACCGGTCCAGGTAAAGAAGAGTTATCGTGAGACTTAGGTATTTGGTTACTGTTTTTTGCAAGTTCTACTGTCTGCCACATCATAGTGAATATTAAATTGTGAATATTATGTATGCAGTCTTGAGCTGTTATGGATATGGCATTGTGCGTATTAAAGATTTTGATCAGAGACAGTTTGCGCTGGGCCTAGTTCAAACAATTTGTTTGAAGGGATTGTAAGGTGTTGCCAAAATTAGCTGTTTTGACTGGCAGACTACCTGTCTCTCTCTCTCTGCCTGCCCTGTCTGTCTGTCTGTCTGTCTGTCTACCTGTCTATCTGTCTGCCTGCCTGGCTGCCTGTCTGTCTGTCTGTCTGCTTGCCTGCCTGCCTGCCTGCCTGCCTGCCTGCCTGCCTGATTGCCTGCTTACCTGCCTGCCTACCTATCTGTATGTCTGTCTGTCTGTCTGTCTGTCTTTCTGTCTGTCTTCTGTCTGTCTTTCTGTCTGTCTGTCTGTCTGCCTGCCTGTCTGTCTGTCTGTCTGTCTGTCTGTCTGTCTGTCTGTCTGTCTGTCTGTCTGTCTGTCTGTCTGTCTGTCTTCACCTATGGATAGCATTCCCACCCCTCGTCCCGCTACCTTACAACATTTCAATAACAACTTCACAATCCCTCCCCTAGGCCTAATCTCTCTTCAAAAATAAATGTTACCAGGTTGTCATCAGCCGAAAATAAGAGTTACGTAAACGGGAATTTCCAATTTTGAGTTTCGCCCCGCCCGTCCGCCTGCCGTCTCAGGTATGACCTGTTAGTTTTCTGTTACATATATGTGTCTGATCAAATAGGATGTTGTGGAAGTTGTAAATGTTAACATTATAGGGAGAGAGTAAGTGAGTGAGAGAGCGAGTGTGTGTGTGTGTGTGTGTGTGTGTGTGTGTGTGTGTGTGTGTGTGTGTNTGTGTGTGTGTGTGTGTGTGTGAGTGAGTGAGTGAGTGAGTGAGTGAGTGAGTGAGTGAGTGAGTGAGTGAGTGAGAGAGAGTGCATGTGTAAGAAAGTGAGAGAGAGAGAGAGTGAGACAGAGAGAAAGAGACAAATATGTCAATGACTAAATGTAATTTAGTAACAGTTATGTATAATATATTATGATTTTTTCGTTGTTGTTTTTTTGCATTTATACTTTTGTAGTGATGTTTGTGGTTGGCTTTCGCCTTAATAAATAAACTTGAAACTTGAAACTTGAAACCTGTCTTGCCCGCTGGTCGTCTCATCCCTGTCCTGAACCCTAGGCTTAATATACATGCGGTGTGTAAAACAACGGTTCTACATGCTCAGCATCAGAGGTCAGAGGCGTGTTCTTCTTTCCCTTCCTTTTCCAAGCTGTGCGATTAAATTGCGTAC
>JAWQUT010000102.1:1209421-1213206 GCA_033807755.1 Ellobium chinense | reverse complement strand
GGGGGGGGGGGGGGGGGGTCCACAGTGGAAAATGACAAAGCGGAGGAAAGAGAGAGAGAGAGTGAGAAGATGTCAGACCAATATTTAAATTTTTTTCTTGATAAACTTGTTGCTATAACAGAATTATCCCCAATCAAGACCCCATTCTCATGCACAGAGTTTTGTGGACCTTAAATCTGCTTCTAGTCCAGAAAAATTCAAAGCAAAAAAAAATTCAAGAATATAAAGAAACTGGGATGGAATTCTAACCACATTAACAGACAGGATTTGAAGTTTCATGTTTCATTTATGGAGGTATTATACTTTGTCATGATATAAAAAGAACACGTCAAATAATAATAGAACTTTAGCACCTGCATATGGAATATACAGCATTCGCAAAATATAGACATCTACTAATGTAATAATATAAATCAAAGTTCAACTACAGAAGATTTGAATGACAGCATTCTGTTATCTGATAAATGTCAGTTTTTCAAAAAACAGATTGTGATCAAACCGATTCGACTGAAGTAGTAGCAGTTGTAATCATCACCATCATAATTGTAGTAATTGTTGTCGTTAGTGCTCTTCCTCTTCTTCTCTTCTTCTTTTTGCAGTAGAAGAACTAATTATAGAAGTAGTAAGAGCAGTAGTTGTAGTAGAAGTAGAAGTAGTAGAAGTAGTAGTAGTAATAGTAGTAGTAAGTAGTAGAAGTAGTAGTAGTAGTAGTAGTAGTTGTAGTGGTAGTAGTAGTAGTAGTAGTTGTTGTTGTAGTAGTAGTAGTAGTAGTAGTAGTAGTAGGAGTAGAAGAAGAAGTAGTAATAGTAGTAGTAATAGTAGTTGTTGTTGTAGTAGTAGTAGTAGTAGTAGTATTAGTAGTAGAAGAAGAAGTAGTAATAGTAGTAGTAGTAGTAGTTGTTGTAGAAGTAGTAGTACTGTTGTAATAGTAGTAACAGTATTAAACTAGTTTAACAAGTTTAACAACAACAAGTTTAACAAGTAGTAGCGGATGTATTAGTTTAATCTTCTCCTTGTTGCCATTGTTGTTGCTTTTGATGTTGTTGTTGTTTGTCATTGTCATTGTCATTGTTATTGTTATTGTTGTGGCTCATCAGTTGCCGGGACTATAATCCAATTTTTTTTTTTTTCTGCAAATCTGAACAGGAGAAAGCGCGCTGTTTTAAGCATGATGGTCAAAATCCAGACATAGCACAAAACTTTGCATGGGTTATTCTAAAGCGCAACAAGGAAGAAATTGAAATGGATGATAACGAAGATGTGATTCATTACAAGGATGACCTACAGAACGCAGAAATCATAACTAAAGGTATTTTACGAATGGAGAGCATGGGGGAAGAGGGAGAAGGGGGTGCATGGTCATCCAGCCTAATTTGTTAACTTTATAGTTTTTTGACATGTCAAGGTATCAGTGCCGAATATTAACTATTGAAATAAAACTTTGAGACACTAACTATTGATACTGAATATGAAACTATTGAAAGTAAAAGCAGATAAAGTTTATCAATATTTAAACTTTTGAAATAGAATACTAAACAATCAAAATAGAATATTAAAATCTCACCTTTCAGTCTCAGAATTTCAAAAGATATATTCAGATTATGAAAGTATTGATTTCAAAACATTGATATTGAATTTCAAAGTATCGAGAAATTGATTTTGGATATCAAAGCATCAAAAAATCAGCATTATATATCAGAGTATTGAAATACCACTAACAAATTCTAAATATCAAATAACAGAAAGCTGTTATCAAAATTTGGAACAACTGCATGCAAAAGGAAGGGTGTTGAGCAGAGATGAGAGAAGATGGAAAGAGGAGGGGATAATAAAGAAAGGGAAAGCAAGAGTAAGATTGGCAGTGGAAAAGGGGACGAGAAAGGAGCGGGAGAAGTAGAAGGATGCCTTCAGAATACAGCAATAGGTACGTATAACAATAACATGTCCGAGTCAATAAGCTTATTGTCCTTGGCATGCTGGATGAAAACAATGTGATTCACATGGAGGCATAATCAGTGACGTCACTTCTAGGAATTAGGATTTCTACAGATTTGGTATTGTGTGATGGAAAGAGAAAGTTAAGAAAGGCGGGGGGAAGGGAAGCTGTCAGGTCAGCAGGATTGGATGGAGAAAAGAGCACGCGTAAATCGTGAAGAGAAGGAAAGGGGTGTTATGAGATGGGAGAGAAAGAGGGGGGGTGAAGAAATGTGAAAGTAAGTGAAGAGACGAAAGAAGATGGAAGAGAGGGGAAGGCAAGGCAGAATAGAGCAATGTAAGGCGAGACAGAGGAAATGGAAGAGGAGAAAAGGAAGAGGAGTGGTGTAAAAGAGATGAGGAGAAAGCAGAAGATGGAAAAGAGAAGATAAACAAGAAAGACAAAGAGAGAAAAGGGAAAATATGCAAGAAATACAGAAGAAAGGAATGGAAAGGAGGTGAGAGAGAGAGAGAGGAGAAAGGGACATTGGAGTGCAGTCATGACTCTCCTCATCTAACTCTTTTATTTTCTCAGCTGTTCTACCACAGTAATAACTTTCTTTTCAGTTTGCTTGTCGTCCCGTCGGTTTGTAACTCTAATTTGTAATCATGAAATCTGTAAAGTCATGAAATCTGTAAAGTTATTTCTGACAACTTTAACTCATGTGTTTTTATTTGTCTGACAGCACGTAGGTAATGAAGAACAGCTGCAGAGTCAAGGCAAATCAAGAAATCTCTGCTTAATTGCAATTTCTTAGGTACAGAAAACATGTAGAGCTAGAGGTTACCCAGTGAATTTTAACTAAAATATGTGGTATGTTGTTATTAGCAGTCTATACAATAAAAAGTTGCCGTTATTTAAATTGCAATTAAGCAGAGTTGACTGTCTCATAGTGCCCCAGGAAGGAAGAGAGAGCAACTACGCATCAGGGACAAGACATACCAGTAGACTCTTTCTGCACATGCAGGATCAGATGAATATATATCTTTTGCAGTGGACACTCCTTAAGTCCAAATACTGCCTACCTCATCACAAGGAGGATAAAAGTTGGATAGGTCACAGGTGAAAGTGCATAATGGAAAAAAAACAATGGCTATGGATGGCGGTTAAAGATCATGCTCAGAGCAGTGAGCCAATCACTGGCTGAAAAAGAGAGAAACCTTTTCAAGCACTCTACTTTGTGATTAGCAGTTGAAGAGAAAATTACAGTAACAGGAGAAAAAGCCAGTGCAGAATGGATATTTTCCAGCAAATGTTGATCAGTGCATGTTAATAACTGGACATTGTGTCAGGGTTGAAAACCCCATGAAGCACTATGCATAAACTGATGTGTCTAGTGTCTAAGCCTGTTGCTGGGGATGTATTGTGAAATCTCATAATTAAGAATACCTGTGTTGCATGGAAAAAGTGAATTTATCATTGAGCTTTTACTTACTTAATAGTGTGATGATACACCTTATCCCTCGTGATGCGGTGATAGTATATATACTACCGTGCGCTCGCTATCGTTCAGTGCAGCAATAGTATATATACGCATCGCTCAACCAACCTGTACCTGGGACAATCATATTTATGCTACCAGGTATCCTGGAAGCAGGTGCTAACAACAAGTTTATCAAGTAATAAAAGACATGATAAAGCAGTAATGAATCTGTGCACTTAATATTGAGGGTCCACTGTACAAAGAAAGTATTTTATTAATAAGAAAGCGACCTGTCACTATTTTGAATAATCTATTTTTCAGTCAAACAAAAAAACACAAATTTTGATAATAACTGTAATATTTAACAATATTCATGACACATAAATA
>JAWQUT010000102.1:1141921-1204421 GCA_033807755.1 Ellobium chinense | reverse complement strand
TTCCCTTGATATTCGGGTAAGACAAATTTTAATCGCTCGTTATAGTGCGTTCCGCTTCACTATAGGGCTCTGCGGCGTTTTCATTGTACAATCGACTCGACCGTTCCTCGGGAGCATTGAAAAAAAAAAGAATGCAGTTAAAAGAATGTGCGATCTTTGTAAAGAAATTGTAGTACTTGTTACGAGAAACTTGTCGTGATTAAACAGACGCTGCGTTTAAGGTGATTGCTATTAACCGAAGCCAAAAGTAGTGATCTTTTGACTAAGAGAGGGAATTCTTTTGATGATTTTAATAAGGACTGCATTTAGGCGGACCACGCACTTAGGTTAACTGCCCTTGCCTGACAAAACAGAGATATGCGACATGAATTTGTGAATGAGAGACAGGAACATCGAAATCTTTATAAGCCAAGTACTCAAGTGAATTGAACATTTACCCTTTGAAAAATGTTAAGTCTAATGAATGTTTCTGATTTCCGGCCACTATAAGAAAGATTACCTTTTAACGGTATATAATATATAGGCCAAGAGCCAGGGAGAGTCTTACAATTGTTAATTCCCCTCTATGATTCTAACTTCCGGTGAGTATTCAGATGCTTTGATACACAAAACAGCACCCCTCTCCCAACGACCAGCAAGCTATAATACGAAAATACCGAGACAAAACAGGGACAAGATCTGTTCTTTTATTCGTGTGGCGGTCCTTCCTATTCTCAGCTAATCTGTCTAAAGACGAAATGGTCAACAAATAAATTCAGTGATAAAGAAGATAGTATTTTGAAAGAGACACAGACACAATATCTTCACAATTTTTTCCAAAGATATTTTTTATTTCGTGTGAAACGACAATATAATCGGAATACACTGACTTCATGTTTATTTTGTTCACACGGCCAGACTGAAAAAAAAAAAAAAAATTGGAGTAGTGATATGGTAGGGTCCCAGAGATTCAGAAACAAAAACCTCCAGCAAGGATTATAACCAAGACAAGATAGTCTTGAGTAAACATGTTTTAAAATGACCGCAGGAGTAAACACAAAACGGATGGGAATTTTCTAGGTTTTAAACAGTTTTGTCCGTTAACAAACAGAAGATTTGTAATAAAACGGACCACAAAATGGTTACGGGACAGTTAAAACAACCGCCGAAGGGAAAATAGTCGTTTCAATATGTTTTTTATGCTGTTTGAATAAATTTTGTGAATTCTCATGGCTTACAAGGAAGACATTTTATATTAGACAAAGAATACGAATTAATAAAAGGACGAGCAAAGCAAAGCTTCAGAACTGGGTGTCTCCGCAAAATGACATACAAATCGCCCTACCAGCCCACCTTTAATAAAAGGGACAATACCGTTATTGAAGGGAGGCAGCTTATGAAAGGAAGGGGCTGTTATGAATATAAGAATAACTGTGTCTTTCTTTATAATACTTTTTTTCCTCAAGGCTTCTTGACAGGAAATCAAAATAAATGAAGGGAATCGAGATGATGGTATGGTAAGGTTAACAGAGCAGCCCGCAAAATGGGTCGTGCGTACGGTGGGAAAGGTTACCCGTGAATGAGGTCTGTCCTACTTAAAGGTAAATTACGCCTGTTGGCATTAAGTGCGTAATAACTGGCTGCATGAATGTAAGCGTATGCGTGCGGGTCGCGGTGTCTGTCTGGCAGGGTGCTTCAGCAACGACGACATAAAAAGAGCGACAAGCACAGAGATACAGTTGGTTCGAAACTCCCTACATTTACAAAAGACCAATAGTCAACGAGCTGTAATTTGCTCTACAGCCACTTATAAGGACTTCCGTGGAAATCAAGACATGTTGAAGATGAAAACTGACATACTTGAAAAAAAAAGTCTCAACTTTCCTGATGTTGTTCATATGGATCTGAATGAATTGTATTTTTTGCGCTGTTTGGAAGTCTTCCATTAGGGCAGCCCAGCCTGAGGCAATGACATTAACAATAATTTTTATATTTTTTTTCATAAGAACAAAGATTATAGTATAGTATAGTATAGTATAGTATAGTATAGTATAGTATAGTATAGTAAACTATGGTATAGTATTGAGCATAACAGTATAGTATAGTATAGTATAGTATAGTATAGTATAGTATAGTATAGTATAGTATAGTAGGGTAGGGTAGGGTAGGGTAGGGTAGGGTAGGGCAGGGCAGGGCAGGGCAGGGCAGGGCAGGGCAGAGCAGGGCATAGCATAGCATAGCATAGCATAGCATAGCATAGCATAGTAAAGTGTTCCATACTGTGGAATAATTATTATAATTATTATAATTCCATATTATTGCAATGTCAAAGTCAAAAACAGGAAACTAGAGAATATACATACTCGCATCATTACAGGTCACAAGCAAACATTTTCATTATATTTGATGCAAATAGTGCTAAGTTTCTAATTGCTGTGTAATTTGTTCTTTCAAAAAAAGTTTATCTTGCAGTAGGGACAATGAAGACGACCAGATAACCAATCACATTCAGGAATTGAAGAGCGTTTTTCCAAAGCTTAGTAACTGCAGGTTTTAAATGAAATGTATTATTCTACAAATTCTACTGTGATTTCGGATTGTTTGTCCCATGAAGATTAAAGAACTTCCATTGCCCGATCTTTTAAGGGGAAGAAAAAGAGGGGTCAACACCAAAATTTTTCACACATCTTTTTCAAAAATAGTCGCCTCTTCTTCTGACTTGGTCCTCAATTTTTCATTAAGCTGGTTTCAACCGCGTGCTAATACAAAGGCCTAATGCACTTTTTTTTTTTTTTTGCAACTAAAAGATTCAAATTATACCTGGAACTTTGAGATTGAATGCTTCATGTAGATATCATATTTCAACACCTCGGCATTGGCAGGCAGAGGCCCCAAAAAGCGGATTAATGGGATTGCACACAATCAGTGATTTGCCCGAAACCTGTATTTTCTTTGAAATATTAGTTGGAAGTGTACTCAGAGATGTATTTCTGCATTAATTCGTTGAAATCACAATTGAGCAAGCTATCTGGATCCCTATAAGAATTGTGTCATTTATGAGTAAATAAGAATAATACAGTGTGAAGACCTTTTCATTATTTCTTTTTATTCTAAATATATCCAGAGGCGAAGAAGGCTTAAATATAAACTGAACGAATATTTCGGATCAAACACACTCGCGAGTTTGCTTTTCTCCTTGCAATCCGTAAAAAAAAAATTCCTAGGTAGATAGGAACAATGACAAATATTCTGCTATCCTTTATGCCAAATTTGAAGTCCATATGTTCAGTAGCTTTTGCGTAACTAAGCAATAAGAAGGTTTTGTGGCAGACATTTGGTATATATTGCATACATATAGCAGTGTGATACTAAATTTCTCTTTCCTATCCCTATGGAAAATTGCATTTCAAACCCCCCAAAATATGCACCATCAAGAATTTCAAAATTTGCATGCAAAAAATGATTTAAAAACTGCACCATAATTTGCAAAAATGTTGCAAAAATAGCTTCCTAACTTCGTTATACATATACTTACCGCCACGTCGCATTCTTTACTACTGAAATGTTGCAAAAATGTAGAAATGGAACGTATTTTCTTTGTTCATGCGGTATGGCGATACTGGCAGAAAAAATGCACTGTCTGGCCAGAACCAGTAAAATTTGCGCCAAATTTGCTGAATATGTCTAAATTTGCGGAAATTTGCAAAATTGCAACTCGGCCTCAAAAACGCGGAAATTTGCGATAATTTGAGACCGCAATTTCTTGGAAAGGGAGGGGGGGGGCAATCTTTTCATTTTCTATTTAGTTCAAGAACCACTCACACACTCAATAAGGCACAGTTTAGGTCCTCATCGCTGTGAGGAACTCTTGATTTTTCAGGTTATTATTATTGCTGCTGCTGCTGCTGCTGCATGTTGTTGTTGCTGCTGCTGCTGCTGCTGCTGCATGTTGAATACGTTGCAATTTTATTACAGTGTTTAAGTAATCATTCATCACCTGACATTCTGAATAATATAACAAAACTGACTACAACTATCTAACCAAATTGGTTCCTGACGAAAGTCTTTCCAGAATTCCCTATCGATAGATGGATGTAATCATCCGTTTACCCTGTGAAATCATCTCTTAAAGATGTTACTTCTACTCATGTAATATTACACCACTGACTAAACCTTAGTAGTGCAATAGGTGTCCACGTCACAAACTAGAAATCCCCCAGAGGGCCTCAGAACACAAAATCTGCTGAAATCCAATAGGCCTACATGTACTTGTTGTTTGGCTCGTGTTTCCCAGCGATTCATGTAGGCGAAATATGAATCCAGGATGAAAAATTGGTACTTGTTTGTAGTGTATTGTTAGTCGCCCTTCTGTTCACAATCTTGAGAGTAATAGACCTGCTAGAAACTGCAGAAATTCTATACTCCCGAACATGGCCTGAAACATGAGCCAGTCTTTTAAGGCGCGGAAGGTAATACGAGAAATGTTTTGGCTTCTTTCTTTGTTTGCCAAAATGGCTTGCTAGGCCTAACTATAGTTGACTTGGCGGGTTCCATTTTTTCCTGGCCAATTTGCGCTAGACGGAAGTCGCTGTTTTGGGGCGTTTCTCGTTCAAGCACAACAAATGAGACAATAGCGAGAGACGAAATACCAAATAATATAAAAACAAATGTAATAGGATTCTCAAGTATTAGGTGTGAGAGCTGATGACAAAGGACAAAGGTCGTGAACTTTTACGACCTTTCGGCTTCATGTTGGGATAGTTTTTTTGGCACAATAATGTCCTTGTAAAACAGCCTCGTGTGTTTTGTTGATATTTGGGTACCTGGTGTAATTTGTAGGACAAAGATAGAGAGACAAAGGACGAAGGAAACGGAGTAAATAGAAGTGAAGAGATGCGAAAGAAAATGAAGGAGCTAAGAAAGAGAGGATTGTAAGAAGGAGGAAGGCAGGAATATGAAAAAAAAATAAAGACAAAAAAAAAGAACGTATCCTTGGAATGTATACAAAAGTTTCATGTTTACCACTCCTAGACAACGGATTTATTATTACAACCTTCATTTCACAGGCCACAGAAAAATCGTTTCCCATTTCATAAACTTTAAAAACAATGTGTGTGTGTGTGTGTGTGTGTGTGTGTGTGTGTGTGTGTGTGTGTGTGTTGTGTGTGTGTGTGTGTGTGTGTGTGTGTGTGTGTGTGTGTGTGTGTGTGTGTGTGAACTCCTTGACATCTACAATGAATTAATAGGAACAGAGAGTTACAGAAAATAATTATTACATTGACTTCATAATAATTTGTAATTCAGAGAAATCAAAATATTCTACTCTATACCCTATACAAATTTAATAATAGAGTGTAAGTGTAATGTTTTATTTTCAATTCAAAGATGACCTGAGGCTTTATAAAAAATTACACGAGAGAAGATAAGAGTGAAAATTAATCACAAGTGGTTTCGCTGAGTTCATGACGTATTTGCAGGCAACAGTTTAGTATTTTAAAGGTTGAGGGAAGAGAATTAAGAAACAGCAAGGACTACTGAGAGCTCTCAAGGAGGAAACGAGGAAGATGTACATGGGCTACACAGGGGACGACAGACATGCGCAGGGGGGAATGGTCAAAAAGGTATGAAGATGCCAATAGCACCTGGCATAAAAATATGCAATTTTAAATAGTCCCTATAAAATCAGAAAAATGGCCACGGGGAGGGGGAAAGGGTTGGATTTTAATTTCAAAGGCTTAGATAGGTGCAAATACATGTGTAGACTCAGAAAAGATGAGGTTTAGTCACTTAAGTATAAAATTTGTGGTCGTTGCCAGGTGGGTAAGGTTATCCTGTTTACTGAGTGAAAAGGTCTGAAATATTAGGTTGTCTGCTTTACTGTCTAAGTTCTCAAAAGCAAACTGGTTCAGGGGCATTTTTCTCTGTGTCAAAATTTGGAAGAAGAACTAAACAACATGTTTGGAAAGTATTTTGACACGGCACCCTAGGATAAGTTAGTGAGAGGCGTAAAACCTACTCGTAATATAGCCAACAGTGAAAAAAATTATTGGCATCTTTATACCTAGAGAGGATATGTAATCTATGCGCTGTGGTACTGCCCCCTCCGCTTCTAGGGAATAGAATTCCCTAAACCTACAATTGACCATTGCATTCTCCAGCTTTGTTAGAGTCTCATTGCCTGTGTGCATGCGTACTGAACATAGACATTTTGTTACCTGTGAGAACAGAATATTCACGATATCTTAATGCCATAATGTTCAATTCATTAGCCAACTAAAAGCTCAGTCAACTGGTTTCATCCCTTTATATTTTAAATTTTCGATTCTTAGGGTTTCTTTGTTTGTGTACATGCGTATTGAACAAAGATCTTTGTTACTTTTGAGAAAAAAGCTCTTGAAAGCTGAGAGCTCAGTCAGTTGGTCTCCCCATTCCCCATGAAGATTAGAATTCTTAAATTTGCTACTGACCACAGCGCACTTCCCACAGCATATACACCAACGTTTTTAAAGTGGTTCTGAACAGTCATGGGTTACCCCATGACTTTTTGATTGAAATAATACGTCTGAATACTTAAAAATGTATTCATAATATTATTTCCTCAATAATATCAACATTTATATGATTATTTTGTGAAAGAAAACATGTGGTGTTCTCGATGCCTGTTTAGCGGAACTGGACGGTATTTGCGCACCCGAAATGGTGACGTCACAGCCACTACACCAAACCGCTGTCTTTGGAAAAAACAATGGCCGCGAGTAAACCTATTGACCCGTATCAGTTTGAGCCGGCCAAGATTGCCAGACCAACTCAGAAAGAAGAAAAAAAAAAGGCGCAAATTGAGTGGTAAGCATTGAATAATTGGAAAGATGACACGAGCAGGACTAGTGACAATGTGCGTGCAATGGACCGCCCGTGCCTCGGTCCCCCAAGTCTAGACTAGTGTCTAATCAGTAATCTCAGTGGAAACAGTTGGGCTAGCAATGAAAAGATGGGTGAATATGTCTAGATTAAACAGGCTACACCCAAACTAGTCTAGACCTGAGTCTAGTTTAACCCTTTTTTTTGCTGAGTGCATTTTCACAGCTGTGCATAGACTAGTCTACTTTGAAAGTGGTGAAAGAGGACTCTTCATGTGTTCCAGTCTCTAAGTAACTGATGAGGTATTATATTGATGTAATAGATGCAAAAAGAAATCCATTTTCTCACCCTCAGTGTAAACTCTGACAGGAGCTTAATATGTTACTCTAGCACACATGAACATTTCTATGACATAAGTGTCTTCCAAAACAGTTCATGGGGTTCTTTACATTTTGCAAAAAGAATGCATCTCAAAAAGAATGCATCTCATTCATTGCTTAAATGATTTATATTAATTGCTAACAATCTCTGAACTACATGTTCCCCTCTAACTCTTATACAAATATTTCAATTTGAAAAAATTTATTAAGGATTAGGCAATTCAATAGTTTACGATAACTCTTAATCTGTGTGATAACATTTTATCGGTGTGTCAGAATGTTGCCATGTCCAGGTTTCAGTGATTTTGTAAAGTACGGTGTGTAATGATTTAAATTTATTTTAAGGAATAGGCATTTTAACAATTTACGATAACTCTTAATCTGTGTGATAACATTTTATCGGTGTGTCAGAATGTTATCATTTCCAGCTTTCACAGATTTTGTAAAGTACTGTGTGTTATGATTTAAATTTTTGTTCTAGGATTAGGTATTTTGATAGTTTACGATAACTCTTAATCTGTACCTAAACATTTTATCGGTGTGTCAGGATGTTGGCATTTCCAAGTTTCAGTGATTTTGTAAAGTACGGTGTGTAACGATTTAAATTTTACTTTAAGGAATAGGCATTTTAAGAGTTTACGATAACTCTTAATCTGTGTGATAACATTTATCGGTGTGTCGGAATGTTGTCATATCCAACTCCCACAGATTTTGTAAAGTACAGTGTGTCATGTTTTTCATTATTTTTTTTAAGGATTAGACATTTCAACTTCAACAGTTTACAATAACTCTTAATCTGTGATTTAAACATTTTATGGTATGTCAGAATGTTTACTGAGTGTTCCTCCCAACAGGCACGACATAGCCGTTATTTACGATTTGATTCACATTCAATAAGAGGGAAAAAAAAGTGTCTTTGTGGAAAGGGTTATAAGGTTCTGTATTTTCCATATTTCTTCATGCTTCTGTGTCCACTATGCCTCCACCCTTCCCACACCAAATAAAAAAAAACACCTATGCATCGAACGCCGTTTGTGCTAGACTGGGCCTAGACATAGTCTAGTATCGCTTGCCCTCGGCAGAAAACACCCTTTTTTCGCCCTCGATACAATTTTACTTTTTAAATTTCTCATGTATAGTCTAGTAAACTTCTTTACAGATCTGCACTCTGCACAAGACGTTGGACCTAATTTTGATGTATAATCTGAATATTCATGAGTTACCCCATGCCTTTTTGATTGAAATAGTATTATTATATCTGAATACTTAAAAATTCATAATATTATTTCCTCTATAATATCATCATTTATATGATTATTTGTGAAAGAAAACATGTGGTGTTCTCGATGCCTGTTTAGCGGAACTCGACGGTAAATACCACGATTTGCGCACCCGAAATGGTGACTGACAGTTAAGCGCAATGCAGTAGACCATTGTTGTCAGTTGATGGCTAGCAGCTGGCGTAGTGGCTACGACGTCACTTCCGGTTTTCGGACCGTTTCGATAAAAACGAAGGATTTTCAGATCGAAACTGTTAGGGCCTAGACTGGCACTTTCAATCGCTAAAATATGTACCCCTGTAATGCCATCGGCCCAAGCTTTTTATTTTAGAAGCTTCTTGTGTACATCAACTTTGCATAAGGAGTAAGAAACAGGGATTTGGGGATTTTAAAATTGAATATTCAGAACCACTTTAAGGTCTCTTTGCTTATGCACATGCGTAGTAAACAAAGATCGTTGCCACTTCTGTGAACAGAATAATTACATCTCAACACCAGTGTTCAATACACTAGCCCACTGAATGCTTAACCGTACAGTAACTGTTAGTCCTATCCCTTTTTTTTCCCCGATTCCTCACCCGTCAACTATCTTTGGGCCTCTTTGCCAGTGCACATGCGCACTGAACAATCTTCGTTGTCACGTATGAGAGCAGGATTTCCATGACAGCTCAACGCCACGGTATTCAATCCACTAGCCAGTTGAAAGCTTAATCAATTGTGTGGTTGTTTTTTTATTTGGTCGATTCCATATCCGCCATTTTTTTTTTCAGTCTCTTTGCCTGTGTATATGGGTATTGAAAAACGTTCATTGTCACTTGTGAGAGCAGAATATTCACAACATTTCAAGGCTTACAGTGTTCAATCCACTAGCCAGCTGAAAGCTCAATCAACTGTATTTTTTTTTATTTGGTCGATTCCGTATCCGCCAACTTTCTTAGGCTCTCTTTGCCTGTGCACATGGATATTGTAAAAATGTTCATTGTCATTTGTGGGAGCAGAATATTCACAACATATCAACGCCACAGTGTTCAATCCACAAGCCCAATCAGTTGGTCTCATCCTTTTTTTTTTTGTCTTTTTGGGATTCCCCTTCCACCAACTTTCTTGTAATTTCTTTTACATCAAAAGAAAAAAAATTGAGGCTACCGCCACTTGTGCAAAATGGATGACCCGGAACAGATAGACGACATTGGAACGCCCGGCCTACCAGCCACTTAGCTGCATCTTTTTCACTTTGTTCCACATCTCTCAACTTTCCCACTACTTCAGTGAGTATAAATTATCGTGCCACTTGCATAACCATTCAGAATGTATAAAAGGCCCCCCGCTAACTCTAAGTGACATTAAATAATGTCCCCGTGTGCTGCTAATTTTTTGCCTCCTTTAATGGCGGAGAAATTAAGAAATTATAAATTTTATGTCTTAGAATTATCCAAAAAATAACGAAACGAAATGAAGTACAGGTACTTCTGTTTTCAGTGTTAGAAAGAGATTCGGTCTCAAAATCCTGTCTCAAGAAACATGTCGCGTTCGCGTTGAACTTGAATTCGTTTGTGATAACTTAATCAATAGAGGCAAGAACCCGCATTATCTTTCATTCCTATTGTATGATCTACTCAGTGTAATGGAAGATGTATTGTTTCGTAATTAAGGTGTGCTTTGTAATGATATCTTTCATCTACGTTCAATGGCAGCACAAGAACTCTTCAGAAAATTCTGCAGGTCGGTAAGCAAAATGGTGAGACGAGAATAGACAAGAACAAACGAGATGTCGCACGGACTAGGAATAAAAGAATAAACATGAGGGCTTGGAATCGATTAGTGTTTTTTTCATGATCATTAAGAAATTCGAGTTAAAAAATTATTGACGAAACTGAAAAATGGCGTAAACTAGAATCTTTATTTGTTGTTGTTAATAAGTATTAGTGCAACTCGTTTAACTGCACTGAGAAAGCGTCGCACGGAGAGGGGGCAAGGAAATACTTTCTTCTTTTTCTTCTTCTTCTTCTTCTTCTTCTTCTTCTTCTTCTCTCCTTCTCCTCCTCCTCCTCCCTCCTCCTTCTCTTCCTCCTCCTCCTCTTCCCCTTCCCCCAAACTTTCTCCTTTTCGTAAAAACGAGATGCCTTATGCTTGTCTAGTTTATTCAGTAAGTAATTGATTTGTGTTTGTCAGTTTTTGGCATTGGTTGATTTCAGAGTTTCCCTTCATTGAGCTTGACAAGGCAGTCAAAAAAAAAAAAAAATTGCAAGGCTGGACCTGACATCTGATGATACATCTTCTAATTCTCAAAAAAAAACCAACGCATCCAAAATAGCATGTTACTGTGTCCACTATGGAGCAGCGTAACCGAACGGTAAAGGTGTTGGACTCAAGATCTAACGGTTCTGAGTTCGATTCCCGACCACGGTCATGTTGTATATGCCTTGGGAAAGAATTTCATTCCCATTTACCTCTGTCTACCCGTCTGTAAAATGGGTACCTGACTATAGAGTGCTAGTGATCTGCGCCTGTAAATGGCAGCAGCACTGTATTGGCCTCAGGGAGCTGAGAAAGTCCTAGAGTGATCAGACCAGCTGGAGTAGTAATAGTGTTAAGTTGCGTATGGCGGTTATTAAATACATGGACTCCGGCTTGAATTTTTTCAAGAATCGAATGATTGCTTCAGACACTGAAATAGAGTCTGGGTCTATCTTTACTTCAAAATGTTTCATCTTTACTTTCAGTATCGGCAACTGTCATAGGATATCAAAATCCCCTCCTTCACCTACAAAACATTTCTGTGTAATATATAATTATTAGCAAAAAAAAAATTACTGTTGGCTTGTAGAGGTACTTCATCGTTCTAAATTTGGCCCAATGTCTTCTTTTCCTTGCAACATTTCATTTTCAACAATCAGATCAAGTCTGGGACACCCTCGGCACCACTCGTGGTCCTCAACTGATCCAGACACAGGAGGTCTTTCAAGAAAGTGTGGAGGACCATCTTCACCTCCGGCCTCACATTCTACGTCTTGTATTGTGCGACCATGTGAGAGAGAAGTTTTAATAAGTGACATATGCTCTACCACAGGAGGCAAAATCTTCAAAATCAAATTACGCCATTAGGGGGCCTGGAGTTTTTGCAGGTCTACTAATTGATGCTTCAGAGACTTTTTGCTGCTTCTTTTTCAGGTCGAGTCAGTGAAAGGCGTTGTCTGTCATGAGATAGAGGTAATTTGCAAGGTGTTCCGTAAGGGCCGGCTCCCCGCGCGGTGTTGTGACAATGTTTTCGGTACAGAGCGAGGAAAAGTATGTCGTGGGAATGAAAGAGTAGGCGGGAGTACTTGCACTGGGTGATGACGAAGTTTTCGTTACAATAGGAGGAATGAAAGTTAAAACGTGGGAACGACTCGGCGGAGATGTCTGAGGACTTCATTATTGGGTATTTAATTTTCGTGATAAGGAAATCGAAAGGAAAAATCAAAAGAAGAAAACGAAGGGGAAAAAAGGAAAGGGAGCATCAGCTAAGAAGATGTCGACAGTGAAAGTACCTGTCGTTGTAATTTAAAGAGCATCAGTTTTTAAGTTAATTACTGGTTGTTGATGTTGATGACAATAAAGTAAGAACCACCTTTGTCGTGTGCGAATGTCCTTGTGGGCAAAGGTCTATTACGAAAGACATCTTTATTCACCCGTTTCGAAAATTATTTCACAATGAAATGCTTTGTTACACATCTCAATTATAACGCTACGTATAGATATACGATATATTAAATGAAATTAATAATGCCATTGCTAGTCCCCATAGTACAATGCCCTGGTCCCCATCTTCCAGCCTTAAAACCGGGTTCTTATTCACACCTTATTTAAATGAATGATGAGAGTTAAGTATCTTTCCCAAGAAGAAGACCGTTCAACTCGAAAGCTCAGACTAATCTAATCTCGGGGTTTTAATAATTGTTCAAATACCCACCGAATAGCCCAGGACAAAATCAGATAATATCTTGAATGAGCTCAAAGACATAATAAGAACATAACATGGTACAGATTCATATTACAGTATATTTTTCAGTTTAATTTTGATTACATCATTTTTTTTCATCCCATTTCAGGCAGTTCGTAATAACTCGGAAAAAAATAAATGATAATAGTTTATTACTTGACAGCATGTTCTATGAGCTCATTTGTCCTGTTGAAAGTGTAACATCAAATTATATTGAGTAATTTAAAAAATAATTAATATTTAGATCATTTGTCATAAAGATGGGTGATAAGGGGATGCTTATGACAAATGCCAGCTTCCTTATTTAATAGAATTTATGTTCTTGTATATGAAATTTCCTTTAAAAAAATTGCAGTTTTCTGATGTTTTTTAATACGCCACTTCTCCCAAATATTATTGCTTCTGGACAGGATCAAGTGCAATCACTAGACTCAAGACGACAATCGTTGTCCCTTTCTTTTCCTCTCTCATCCAACTCCCCTTTTTCGTTTCTATTTTTTTTTTTCAAAAATCAGATTTTTGAAACAGTAGTTTCTGATCCTGGTGGGTATAAGAAATCAATGAAACACAGGAAGTCCGTTAATGGTCAGCCATTAACATTTATTAACTGACAGGTCATTACAAAACTCCAACCGGAACATACGCAGTCACAAAAGAAGCATCGAAATATGGCCATGAGGTGCAAGATGCGAAAGAATGCAGCAGAAAGCCAGGTCAGTTGCGCACGTTGCTGAAATGCTTTGACTTAAGTTACGGCACTTGTTTTTAATTTTTTCTAACCGGGGGTAAATTATTCTTAAGTTTAATCCAAAACAGATGCTGCAACGTCATAGCTTTCCAGAAATTATTATTATTGACGTGGCATTCTGCCGAAATTGCTCCTATTTGGTAGACGACTGTACACCACAGCCATTTTCCGATGCTACTTTTGTAGCTCCGAAAATTCCGATTGAAATTTTTGTAATAATATGTTTGTTAGTAACATCTTTATATATATGACTTCTTAAGTCGACTAACATCACAAAAGATTTCCACCAACAGACCCATGCTGTTTTCGGAATCACAATAAATTCAGCAGGTATCTTACTAAAAAGCATATAATATGACTTTTTTAAAGATCGAATCTCGTGGAAGGAAGTTGTTCATAATAAATTCCCGCATGCGCAGAAGTTTCATACCTTCGGCTTTTCGTTCTTTCGAAAATTATATTGTTAACTAGTGAGCCGAATTTTCCGGCTTGGGGTCAAAAATAGATTTCGGATTGAGCAGGAAAATCCGGCTTGTGGGAGTCAAGGAGTTAGACATGTCTTTTTTTTTATAGAGGGAAGTGGTAAAGAGCCGGAGTCTCGTAAAATGACATAAAATGACAATTTTAATCATATTATTTGTAAAGTATTTGTCAGAGTAGCTACTGTAGTCCGTACTTGGAATGCTTGCTGTATCAAGAATATTTTTGAAATGTATGTCTATTTTATGCAATAAGTATATGTGAGTGTGTATGTTTATGCTTGTAATATGGCTGCTGGTGTTTAAAAGAAATGTATGCGATGTAAATTGCCTCGAGCTTTTCGGGGGTGAGGCGCTATAAAAATTCTCTTTATTATTATTATTATTATTATTATTATTATTATTATTATTATTATGACAGCCAGGTTTTGTAAAAGACACACAAGTTTGACAGGCCACATTGCTCACAATCTTAGGCGTTCCTGCCACCCACGATGCAAGTCTTGGCGACCTCTACACCAATTCTGAATCTGAAATTGTGTCGCAAACCCCTCCAACATCCCCCCTTTACCTTCCTTTTCCTTTGTAGCCACATCCTCTTCCCATCACCCCCGAATTAAAGTCATTTTTTTTTTGTGCACCATAACAATGCCCAAGGCAGCTTCTCTTTGTTGTTTTTTCTGTTAATTGAACAAAGGGGTTTTGTTCTTTTTAACACGAAATGTGCACCGCGTCACACATGATTATGTTCTTCTCATCCTGTCCCTTGGCGGACAAGTCTGGGACCAACACGGGACAGACAGAGAGACAGACAGAAAAGCAGGCAGCCAGACAGGCAAGAGGGTAGATAGATGCTCATCCAGTCTTGAAGGGAGGTGGTATTCTTTTCTAGAGGTTGTAAGCAGAAAACGTGGTGCGCAACTTATAACCATAAGTCTAATAGAGTTTCTGAGCAAAATTGTTTACTAAAGTGCTGAACTGTGCGTTTTTAATGTAAGTTTGTAATACATTTTTATTAATCAAAGGTGGTGATCTTAGAACTTAATTGTCATTCTTGATATCACCAGTTGTCTGACACCAGATCTTACATGTGTTTCTTAGAATATTGCTAAGAATTTTCATACATTGGCTTATTTGAATTTTCTGTCTAGATAAATTTTGATGTAAAATAAAGTTACTATATTGGTCTCGCGACGCTCCATGCCGAAGCAGGTCTCCACAATGTATTCAAAAAGAAAAAAACAAAAACAAAACAGAAGCTAGCAGACGAGTAGTGCAGACGCGTGCCCAAACCATTTAGAACAGTGATCGGCTAGCCTACATCCCTTTTTGACGTTACGCAGTAGGAGTAATGGCAGCGCGTACAGAGTGAAAGTACCGACATTCCTGGGTTTTTGTTTTCTCTTTTTAAGAAATTCCAGGCGAACGACAAAAATATAAGTTGTTTAGATTTTGTGGAAAAATAACGGGGACTTATTAGGTTGTGAAGCAAGTAACTACTCCCGTCTCTTTAAGCATATCACTGACCAACACTCACTGATTCTTACACGATCCAGAGTTAATTTAGAGAATGCTTTTGTTCTGCAATGAGTGATATGCTATGGAAAACCGCATGATATGCAATGCAGGATCAGCCTGAGCTTGATTTGGTACGCAAGCACAAACTTTTATTTTTCTCTTACTATTATTTCTTTTTTCAATTCCCGAAAAATCAAGCCTTCGACATCATTCCCTTTTTCAAATGCAAATTTTCCGTGACGTCCATGCCCCATATGTTTTTTTGCCGACTAGTTCTTGTTTTGTTTTGTATTGCGGGTTGTAGTTTTTATTCTTCTCCGTTCGTCCCTTCAGGTACTGTCACTCACGTGTCACACCCATCTCTGTTTTCTGAAGACGTCATCCGCTCCACGTGAGAGAGGCGCGCGCACAAAACAAGAATGAGCACCATTCTTCAGCCGTTTGTGAAAGACAATAAAAATCTTTTCTTCAGTTCGCGGCTAATTTTCTTGCCCCATGTGTCGAGTCTGACAATGTGTATATTTGTTTATTTGTACCTTATTTCACACGATGAAGAGGGTAAACATATTAAAGCCGTTGAAGTTGTTATTTCAAGTTTTTAATTTACAACTAGAGGAACATCCGGCTATCGTGTGATGTAGTCAAAAGAAAAATGCGTATTGTTTTGGGAGCAATTAAAGCTGTAATAGGGGACTTTTTTTTTCTTTTTGTTACGTTAAGGTCAGTGACAATTATTTATTATACTAATTAAAAGACAGTGAACTATACTATACAGTGAACATTCTCATTGTAGGAGAGAATACTGATTAAATTCTTCCCCTAATCACAAAGGACTTCTCCCCCTGCTTTGAAACTGGTAATGTTTAGAAATCAAAGAAATCTCAGGCGTCCTCTCGTAACACCTACTATGTGAATGCGTCAAAGATTTCTTTGCTTGGAAATTTTATCCCTATTCCCGTTTTCATGTTTATTATTTCAGCCTTATTTAGACTAATATTGTCATTCTTTCAAGCAAAACGACGAGAATTTAAGAAAGTTTCCTTCTTAATGGTAGTGTTCTGTGTGAGAGGCAGAAAGCTGAAACCATGATGACTGCTTTATCCATGCAATGAAAGGCGATTTGAATGCTATACAATAGACCCTCGATATAAAGTATGCTTTGGTGCAAGAAAAAATATGCTTTATACTGAGGTTAACTTCATATAGAGATCCATCTGAAGAGTGATATAGTAGAAAATCAACGAAACCGTGCATGTAAAATTCATGCTTAATAACAAGGTATACTTAATAAATGAGTCATTGACATTGATGCTCAACTGTAATCTACTCGTATAGATGTATTCCTGCAGTACGGACCATTTACTTATGATTTTTATTTAACAACAATAAAAACTGAAGCCTGTGCTGTCACTTATGCCCCGGTCATTGGTTGTGGTTCAGCTATATTAACCCTCTATAGGCCTACATGCAAGTCATTCACAGGCCTCCGTGGTTAAAAAAAAAAAAAAGCATTGTTCATGAGTATTAGATAATACTCATCTCATGAAAGAGGACAGCTTCATTTTCAGAAAATCAATTAGCTTGAAGGTCGGCCTACAAAATATCAGCGATAAAAATTAATTTCGCAACTCAAATTATCTCTAAGATGTCGAGTCTTACCAAAATATCCTTTTCACAAGTTTGTTAGTCAGCAAACTCTTTTACCTGTAGAACTGACCATTTTCTGTGAAGTTTGGTAACAGACTGTATGTTTGGGTTTATTTTAATATTTGGAGAATGCTAGAATTTTTCAGATGTAATAATATAATGTTTTTGTTAAAGACGCATAGCCGAATCTCCCCGATCAACTTCTGCCCCCGACATGAATGAGAAGCTTCCATTAAACTGAGGTCATAATGAGACGTAACACTGCACAAAAGTCTGTTCTTACCTCATATCGCTGTTTTGTTTGGTCCCAATTTATTTGTTTAGTTAACATTGTTTTTTCTTCTGAAACGTTATGCTGATCGCATTCTTTTATCGTTGTTTTGTCGATAGGATGCGTCGTCTCAAGTTAACCTACTTTTTGCGTCGCTGATATGTAGACCACCGAGTTCGAACCGAAATGACATTGTGACAATATTAACAATATTGATCAGGCAACGATCTTAACAGGAACAGGGCGCTTGCTAAAGCAAAGCTATAAACCCCATGACCTCAATTTTCATGGAATAAACAAACCCGCATATCTACTGTAACGTGCAAGTTTGAATAACTTTTATTTTTTGTATCAGAGTTTAATCACGAACTAAAATGGAGCAAAAACTGGAAATTACGAATTCGTTTCCTGCAGCTTCAGTCGGCGGACTTACAGACCCACCGACCGACGACTGAAAGACAGAAAAACAATCAGACAGAGAGACAAAATACAAACGAGCAGACAGGCAGGCAAGTAGGTAGGCAGGCAGGCACGCAGGCACGCAGGCAGGCAGGCAGGCAGGCAGGCAGACATTAAGGAAGGCAAAAAAAAAGCAGACAACCAGACAAATTAGTAAAAAGTAACGAAATAGATTATACAAAGAAGAAAAGCCTCGAGCAAAACAACAAAAATGCATCACGGGAAGTTGGAATGGAAAGATAATCTGTCAATGGAAAAGAAAATGAAAAGAAGAAAAAACAGAAAAAGAAATCCACGTCTGATATGATAGCCCACGTCTGCTGCCTCCTAATGATGCATTGTTTTGTCGATTTCTACCGACGTCACGACAGATTTTAAAGTTTACCCAAGGGAGATAATTCTAAGAGCAAATCACTGGTCACAGACGCGGACGTATTCTTCAAGTCGTGGAAAAACTTAATTTGCGCAACCTGCGTTAAGTTGTTGCCATGTTTTTGTATTTGCTCTTGCAGATAGGGGTAAATAGAGGGAAACTTTTGCAAGTGTTCAACAATCAAAGATGCAAAAGAATGCACACGTCCTGCCTGATTGTTTTGTCGTTAGAAATCCATGGAACAAATGGCGGAACAAAAGACGCCATGAACCTTCTTCGTTTCGGTTGTTTACAAAACTGAAGACAAGATGATCCAAGACCTGTCTCTTTTCTGTTTGCTTAACTTCTAATTTGTTGAAGAAAGGGATGAAGCTGCAAAGTAGTTAAGTGCAAGGAGAGATTAAGAACAATGGAGTGGTTAAGGGCTCTGTAATTTGCAATAAGTAAACCTTGTTTTCTTTTCTTCTTTGAGATGCAATCGACTTTGAGATACGGCTCTATCGCATTCCGGATAATCGCAACGTCCTCCTAACAGCAACCTTCTTCATACAAAAACAGCTTTATCTCTATGTAAAAGTCCCTGGCTAATCGCAACTTCTTTTAGTCATAAATTTTATTTTGCTTCAGAGGAGTTGCGACTAACCGAAGTTGATTGTACAGTCTACTCCTGGTCGTCTTCGATGTGTAGTTCCCAACAGGATAATTAATTGCACGTACTTTGTTCTTGTAACCGATCTTGGTAAAGCTGGCTGACGGTTTAACCCTTGAGTTTAATCATCCATAGCTCCAAAGGCCTCCAGAGACCGAACAGTGTAAAGCATATTTTATATATTATATTTTGATTAAAAAGATCATGATCAATACTGCGAAACATTGTTCACCTACTGAATTAACATTCATTCTGTTGAGGATGTCGTGGTCTGATAAGTACATAGACCACTCTCAGTTACTATGCATGCACTGTCATCCGGTTTACGCAGGCCACAACTCCAGCATTCATTACTTCCGCTTGCTACTTTTTCATTATCAGACGAATATGACTGAATGATTATGGTTTGTTACATTGCTTTGTATTGGCTGATTTTTTGACACTTTTTTGCTCAAACCGGAAGTGAGCTTCGTTGGAGTTAAATTAATTAAAAACGGGCCATAACCTGATACTACAAATGGTCTGTGTTGAAGTGTAAAGTGGTATTCCACAAATTAGGGTGTAGATTAGCCAAATATTGGGACCATTATATTCAGAATTTCAATCCGGTTTCAGATGTCGGAGTATTAACAAACTTCATCAATGCGCTATTTACTATACGATTAAAAGTTACAGACCTGTAAATCTACTTTCGATACTGCGGCCCATAAACACTAACGGATTAATTTAGCGATCTTTTCCCCTCATTTCACATACCCTTCATACAGATAAATATTCCAGGAGGCGAATTGCAGACAAATAGGAAATGAGGATCATTTTACTTTACATGTATTTTGGTAGGAACAATGTTTTCATGGGGCAGAGTAATTGTCAACAGAGAGGGCAAAGGTGTCGATCATTTGCAACCATTTAGTAAATGAGAGCTGTATATACAATCAACAGCCTAGCTCAAACTTCACTGATCTAGCTACATAGGACTTCGGAGAGCTTACAGTTTCATGCATAAAATTACCTAAAACGCACGTGGGCTGGATGATCCGCGGGTAATGAGGAGGAGGGAGAGGCATTTGGGTTTACCAAACAGCTTAAAAAGAAAAAACACTCACGCAGCCAGTACTGTACATAATTTAAAAAATTACACTGCGATTGAGTGAATGTGACCTTATGTCAATAGTATAACATCTCCCGTTTGTGACATCAAAGATGAAAAGCCATCTGCTTACGGACAGTGGGTGGCGTGTTTGGCATGCTGTTGTTGTGGTGGTTGTTGCTGTTGCTGCTGCTGCTGCTGCTGCGGCTGTTAATGCTGTGGTCGTCATCGTCAGCTTAGTTGTATCAGGTGATTCATCAGCTCTACTTCCTATTTTTTTTTTTTATGCCAAAAAGATCATGTTCAGCGGAACGAAAGAACGAATGAACAAATGAACTAATGAACGAACAAACGAATAAAAGAACGAATAGAAGGGCTGACGGACGAACGAACGAACGAACGATCGAAGAAAAGAAATAAGCGAAAGAAGGAAAACAGAGAAAGACCTGTGGACTAAGTTGTTTAAAAAACCTAACGCCGTCCTCTCTTCTCCTGTCCTTTTTTTCTCGTTCATTTTCTTTTTTAATTCTCTTCAAACTGACCACAAGAATATGGAGCCTTACTCTATTATTGACACACGTGTGAGCAAGCCTTGGAGATGTTTGATAAAGACTCTGACACTCACATATGCCCTTTAAACCAATCAGGTCTCGCGATCGATTTTAGTGAACGCACTCGGCTCGTGCGGCGTCTGTGGCGACAGCCAATGAAACAAGGAGGATTAGGTACGAGGCGCGTTCACTACAAAAGCGATCCGCCCAAAGTTCGTCACATCCTCTTTACATCGCGTTCAATAACAAATTGCACGCCTTCGCGCACCGGCCTCAGCCACCTCCTAACTGTCAAATAATTATTTTCCCACCGTAGAGGCTCGGCCGAGGACCGCGCGAGAGTTTTTGTGGAGTGATGGTTATTTATTAAAGAGGTGAAGGGCTGGGAGTTCATTATTGTTGAAATTCTACCCTTACATGCTCAATGGAATCTTGTGTTGCCCGTTTGCTTTTGTAGGGGCTGCGGACGATTTGCCAGTTTGTTCTTGCTGTTACTAGGCTGGTATACGCTTCTTATTTTTCTTCTTCCCTCTCTCTCTCTCTCTTTTTTCTTCTTTCCCCTTCTCTCTCTCTCTCCCTCTCTCTCTCTCTCTCTCTCTCTCTCTCTCTCTCTCTCTTTCTCTCATTTTATCGTTCATGCGTGACTGTGATATTGTGTAAGTCGTCATATTTCACGAACATATGAAGTTTGTAAAGGAAAAAAAAATTGCAGAATCTGTTAAACCTCATTTCAAGTGCTTGCTTGATTGGCAATGATTATTTTAATGACAATTATGTCATTACCTAGGCTGTATATTTATCTTATTATTAGATTTAATAATAACCTCCAAAGCTTCAGCAAACAGATTCAGCTTAAGCGAGATCATTACTGTATATATTTATAAATTTGGTGTTTATGTCTATTGACTCTTCTAATAGCCAGGCTTTTCACGTGGTGTACATTTTTTAATTGGTCAGAGATTTTCTTAGCTTGCTCAGTCTGTTCATAGTATGTGATTGTTCTGATAAATTACTTTTATTATTTTTCTTTTGCTCTACTTGTGTATTGATTAGGCGAGTACCAATTTTCTAACCGGATTTTCCCATTTTTTTTTTCAATGACTGAGGATTTGCCAATATTCCCAAGGATTAGTAATTGAGAAAATTAAGGTGAACTGTTGATAATTATCAAAGTGCAAGATTATTCCTCATCTAAGTTTTCAACTTTGCGTTGCAACTTAATGCTCGACTTGGAAGATATCTTGCCGTTTAGATAGATAAAATTACAAGTAAAGTTTCACCATGAAAGTAGGTACAGCCGACCTAGTCGGTTTTCTAATAAATTTTACCCATATTCATGGTTCGTGAAAGAGTTGCTTTGGAGCCTAAGGCTAATGATTACATTAAACCGTGTATTTCAGTGTCATATAGATTAAAATCAACCTAACATTGCAGCTTTTTATTATTCATCAAGTGTTTAACGGACTACAGTATAAACATTAAGTAACTTCAATCAAAAGCAAGAAGTGAATGTCATGAAAACTAGCATTTAAACTTTACAGAGAACATTTCAGGACACTGAACTGAAAGTTGTATTTGAATAACAATAAAATATTGTTACATTTCATAGTCACATAGCATGAAATGAAATAGTGCAGTGGCAGTGCGAGCAAGGTAGACTATTCATGTAAAATTCAAAGCCTATATACATCCATATGTACTTAATTTTTCGGCGTTATTCTCTATCCCTCAAAGCGACCACCCTATATCAATATGTACATAACGTATAGACTATGCATAATAGATGCAGCCCAGATGTAGGAAGGAATCTGCTCAACTAATTTACATAGTTTGACCAAAACAAAACTTTTAAAAAAATATAAAAATCAAACACGTGCATGATTTTTTTCAGTATTTCAAACTAAACTTTCAAGTATTTCATGCTATTCATTTGTGGTACTTTATCATGTACATGTGCACATAATGACATTCCATGCCTAATTACCTATTGAAGTTAATTTTCTAAGATGTCAAGACATAATTTGACACGCTAACACATCGAGAGTTCAAATTATTATAATTTTAATATGGCACACACATCTTTCATGAGCTTCACCCGTGCGGTTATGACAGACATGTCATACCACCTTTTTATTAGGAGCATGAAAAACTATTCGATTTCTGTAGTATTCCCTATCAAATGCATAACTCGCTGAAAACCGATTCTTTTGTCTGTTGCTGTTGTTGCTTTGTCATCATCGTCGTCGTCGTCATCGTTGTTGTTGTTGTTGTTGTTGTTGTTGTTGTTGTTGTTGTTGTTGTTGTTGTTGATTTAACATATAACAGCAGTTTTTAATTCGAACACAACAAAATTGTATCAGAGACCAAAGGCACTTTGTGGATTTATATTTTGACTGCAAAATTCCACGAAGTGACGTAGTGCGGGACCGAGCTCATTCAAAATCTGTACATGCTAACTGCAAGATGATCTTTATAGTGTTAGTGTTAACAAAAGAAAAAAAAAAAAATACACACACAAATATTTTTACATGAAATAGAGAGCTGCCAAACACTCTTAGTCCTCCAATACAAAGAAAAAGTCCATACGTATCATGAATGATATTTGATCACTGTTTTTGACGATCATTGTCAATGACCTTAGCTTCAGCTTGATGTATAATCTTGCTTTAATTAATTCAAAACAGGAAGTAAGTTCAAGGCTTCAGGTTGACTTTCGGTTCAATGAGGTGTTTCGGAGGTGCGAGAAATTAAAAAAAGATATTTTAATCTAGAATCCTCATTCCAGTCGAAGGGTTTCAGGCTTTGGACGTCATTCCTTGGTATGTACTTTATTTCCATGATACATTTTCTTTTTCATCAAGCTGGGGTTCAAAGTACGTTTTTCCTTGATTGTAACTTTTGGAGTCGATTCCGAAAAGTAATTTAGCTTTACATTAGACAATATTCGCGTCTGTCTTCTAGATGTTATTCCAAGGTATTCTTTAGACCCCATTTCTTAGTTGACAGTACATAATATTAATGAAGAAGTGGTTTTCATATTCGATATCTGATGACAAGCGCGAAATTCGCCAACGATGAAATGCTAATATGCTCAACGTAATCAAATCGTTTGAAATTATTCTTTTACTGCTTTTAACTCTTGAAAGGACAAGTCTATTACTAACAACATAACATGAACGGACAAACAGAATTACATGTTTTTTTCTACGCATTGTCCAGTTGGAGCACTAAAGAACCTTGCATTAATCTTATTCGTTTACTGCTTTTAAGAAGATACGTTTACTAACAACATACATGAACGGACAGTTATGTTGTTTTATACGTATTGTCCAGTTGGAGCACCAAAGAACCTTGCATTAATGATATTCCTTTACTGCTTTAAAAAGATACATCAACTTCCAACAACATAACATGAACGAACAAATAGAATAACATATTGTTTTCTACGTATTGTCCAGTTGGAGCACTAAAGAACCTTGCATTAATATATTCGTCTACTGCTTGTAAGAAGGTATGTTTACTACCAACATACATGAACGGACAGTTAGAATTATATGTTGTTTTATACGTATTGTCCAGTTGGAGCATTAAAAATCTTGCTTAATAGTATTCGTTTACTGCTTTTAAACAAAAAAGATAAAACTACCATCAACAACATAACATGAGCGGACAAATAGAATTATATGTTGTTTTTTACGTCTTGTCCAGTTGGAGCACCTAAGGACTTCGTTTAACATTATTCGTTTACAGCTTTTAAGAAGATACGTTTACTACCACCATGTATGCAAGGACAGTTAGAATATGCCTAATAATAATATGTTGTTTTCTACGTATTGTCCAGTTGATGTGCCTAAGAACTTCTCTTAACCCTCTAGTGCCCAGCCCTATTTACACTGGCACAAAAAGTCCAAGCTCAAGTTTTTGGATCACTTCTGGATCCACTATGCTGGAACAAGCATCAAAATGATAATAATAATAATAATAATAATGCGGTTTATAAGTCTCATATCCAGGCTAATGCCCGCTCATGTGACTTCACACTAATATGGTGGGGTGATGATCTTGGTTTGCTTTTTCTTTGTTCCACTAAATGTATGAACGGACAGTTAGAATATGCCTAATAATAATATGTTGTTTTCTACGTATTGTCCAGCTGATGTGCCTAAGAACTTCTCTTAATATTATTCGTTTACTGCTTTTAAAAGGACACGTCTACCATCAACAACACAACATGAACGGACAAATAGAATTATGTTGATTTTCATGTTTTGTCCACTTTCTGCACCTAAGAACCTCACCGCGGGCAGTCCGACTTATGTAACAGCCACGCTCCCGTTACGCGCCTTCGGAAACGCTAATTTTCGCGCCAAACAGCGACAGGATAATACTTCCACAATGGTCGCGTGGCGTCGCTTAATAGACAATTACTCACACACACGCGCACATTTTGCCATCTGGTTTTGTTGCAAAAGATGCGATAGCAACTGTTCGGATCCACTGAAGGTATCTGTTGTAACGCATTGGAACTCACTATACAGACGCTGTTACGCACATTGTAACGCATACAGAAAAAGAATAAAAGCGTATTTTCATATTGCAGACGCCTATGAACAATGCATCTCAAAGATTATTATTTAAGAAATGGGTGGCTCCAGGCGACTGTGGACGCAAAGTACTCGATAACGAAAAAAAGAAAACCCACACGAGGACCCAAGTGGGCTTCAAAGAGGCATCTCTCTTAAATTCTCTCTGGCCTTCGACCTAAATTTTGTTGCATCACGCCAAAATTCACACTCGATGCACTAAAGATAGCTTCAATCTGCCCTCCATTTGTGTCGGCCTGCATTGTTCAATTTCTAACATTTTTGAACACTTTTTTTTTTTGTGTGGCTTTTGCAAGCAGAACAGTTTAACGAGGGGCTTCGAAGATAGCCAGATTCTATTCAGGAACCTCTTCCTTGCGGCTCTTTTTCTTTTCTTTACGTCAAACATTTCCGCTAGTCCATTATTAATGTATCAATACGCGTTGCGTTTGGGAGTGTGGGCATTAAGCTGATGTAGAAGGGAGCAACTCCTTTCTTCAACCTTGAACTGGCTTAGGTTTTCTTTTTTCTATGTTTTTTTTCCAAAGTTCAGTTCAGAAAATATAAAAGGGCATGTGGCGCTATTTGCTACCAAGTATTCTATGGTGTTCTACACTGTACGCACTCCTAAGTGTGTTTTTATGGTAAATATTTGAATAAGTAATGCGTATAAAAAACCTAGGACGCCATGATGTTTTCGTTGATCCGTTGACACTTTTGGTTCCATGAAAAATTTGATGAAAGTTGTTTTTTTATAGTTCTTATGAGAATTTTTACTTCTCAGACTGTAAATTTAGGAGGTTTCACAACAAAAGCTTCGAGTACTTTTCGGTGGTATGTCATTTTTTTTTATTATAAAACAGTTTAATCGACATTTTCCATGTAGAAGATGCCAGACCTGTATTAGTTTGCCTCAGTTGTCTGTCATCAGACACGACGCTCAGATTGGCAGTTTTTGTGTTAGTTTCTTTCATTTTGACCTTTGCTCTTCGTTTCCTGAAGTCATAATTATATGTAATATTCGGAAACCTCCATACATATGCTGAGGAAGTTGAGGTAAAAGATACTGTATACCACTTAAAATATGCTGCCTTATCGTTGACTTTGCTTTCTTGAAAAGCGGTAATCGTAAGTTTCTCTTAACTGCACCAAATTCAGTGACGCAGAAAATTTTCTTTATCTGAAAGTCGAAAACAAAATGCATCACATAATCAATCCGCCTCTTAATCTAATCACATCAACGTTTTCCTTGAGTTGCAATTAAGGGGAACTCCCTGTATCTTTTTAAGAAATTCTCAGTCTACAAAGTCACACACACTGGCCACTAAATAACATTTTGAAACGAATTTGATATTCTCTCGCTAACAACAACAGGGGTGTATTCCTACTGTCGGCAACATCTTCATGACAGCATCCACACCAGAAGGGCAGTTTTTTCTCTTTTTTTTTCCAGAACTGGAGCCAATTGCCCATAACGAGTAACTCCTATTAGTGTATACGGGGGGCAAAATTGAGTTGTTATATTTAACAAATATAATATTCTGCAGGAGAGACGAGCCCCGCTGAGAGCATTTAGCGGCCATGCAAATGGACCTTTTGTGAAGGGCGGTCCCACCATAGAGGATCTGTTTGCAGGGAGGCAGACTTTTCATTGAAACCTCGGCCAAATGCAGCGTGACGACCAACGCAAAGTGATGAAAGGTCGCCCAGGATGCGCGCTGTACACTCTATGACCTTTCACCTCGGGTGAGTGCTCCGTTTGGAATAGTGTTAACCATTATGTCTGTGTTGTGGGCATAGGGTGTCTTCATTTTTCATTTACATTGTTCCATTTAGGTAAACTTTTTGCTTTAAAAAGTCCATTATTTATGAAGTCACAGCCAAAATTTGGAATGGAATAGCAACGTACTAAATATTGCTTCAGATGTCAGTGTACGCCATTTAAAGGGGCAGAGGTAGATATTTGCACCACAGCCTACAAAAATCGAAATGATTTTTTGTTTCAAAAACTTTAAACCGCGTACAATTTCCTTCCATTTGACTAGTTTCGAGAATACTTAGCTGGAATGTTGGGACTTTCACCCTCTGTACACCATCATTACTCGTGCTGCGTGACTTCGTAATGGATAAAAGCTAAGAGACGTCACGTACCACGAGTAATGGCGACGTGTAGGGGGTGAAAATCTCGACATTCCTGCGACGTTTTCTCAGAAAATGTCAGGCGAAAGGGAACAAAAATATACCTGGTTCAAATTGTACGAAAAAATAATGTGGACTTATAAGTCTGTGAAGCAGATAACAAGCCTGTCTATAAAAGCAGTATCATGAAACTCTTCAAAACCAAAAGCTACACCTCTCTCATGATATGGCGGTCTCCGTTTAGAAATCCGACTCGTCCACTGAGGCTATGAAGTGCAGAAAAGAGTATCAGATTTATGCATTTTGCAGAATATAAATCCTTCTTCTTCGTCTTCTTCTTCTTCTTCTTCTTCTTCTTATTATTATTATTATTATTATTATTCCTTTTCTTCTTCTTCCTCTTCTTCTTCTTCTTCTTCCTTTTCTTCTTCTTCTTCTTCTTCTTGTTCTTCTTCTTCTTCTTGTTCTTCTTCTTGTTCTTCTTCTTCTTCTTCTTCCACAGCGTTCCTTTGTCATGATAGCAGACAGCTATGTCGCATAGTCAATAGGCAGTAGCCATAACCGTTCTCTTAGTTCTGCCAGGAAAGGGGAGTCCTATGCCAGGAAAGGGAGTCCTATAAAACATGATTTCAGAAGACCACAAATGTCGAGTGCTAGACTGAGATAAGAACTGTGCTAATTACTTCTGTCATACTTCAGAACGTATTACGTGATAAACTTATATTTGATTCCTCAAATTTTCTGTATCGAGTCAAGGCGTTCTTGCATGAGTATTTGCTTAGAAATGGTGGAGTTACTAAAAAAGCGTATGACATTGACATCTCTGGGAATGGAACCAGCTGCTAATTTTACGCCAACTTCGTTTCGCTTCGAGTCTGGAATTTGAAATCGTCAGCTCCTACGAATGTCAATTAGGGCATATTTAAGACGGGTCAGGGAACAAACTGTAATCAAATTTACTCGAGAAAACCTACCATGATAACAAAAAATTGAAAAATGACCGAGTGAGTATTCACTAAGGCTTCTTGGCCACTTAAAAATAACGATTCCAAGGCAAATGATCATGGTAAAAAAGTACTTGTCTTGTCTATTTATCATTTTCCTCGACAGAACAGTACTTTTCTGCCGTTGGCAGGTCTGTCTTCTTTTGTGCTTTACTGCTTACTTGGCATGCCAGTTCAGTCTTACACATAATTATATTGTCGCTGGATGTGTGCAAATTTCTATCCATAAATTAAATCAGATTCAATTTTTTTCTCGGAATATCGGACTAGTTCTGATGACAATATCATTATTCTTGTAGAAGCTCTAAAACGTGAGAATGTATCAGTTTCAGAAGGAATTAAACCATAAGATGCCATTAAAATCAATCATTTTACACAACCTCGTTGTTTTTCCAGACTTTATTTATGTGGAATATAACATGACACAGCAGCGTGCAGAATACATCTTTTTTTTTTTAAACAGATCGTCAGCCATCGCTGACCTCCGAGTTTAACCGTTTCGTTCACTATCGTGCCTTTCATGCGGCTGGTGGAAAAGTCTTTTCTTGTCATTTTATGTGCATAGATCCAATATCTAAACAGCCTCAGCAATTTTGGGTGGCGTCCTTGTTAATAAAGGTTGTGCTCCTTGACATAGTATTTGAACAAAGCAAGGGATGTCAGCAGGGTAATTAAAGGGTTAATACATCAGCTTTGTGTACTTCGAGGGCTTACGTCAGCAGCAGTTGTTAGAGTATCCCATTTCCAGTTAGTGCTGGGTACATTTCGTTCAGTTATTGACCCTGTACAGTAGATATGTTATTCATTCATCACTTCAAACTGTTTATGAAGTTTTTTTGGGTTTTTTTTTAATCTCTGAGTACCTTTCGTACATTTCTGAGACAAACCAAAGGAAACACAAAGTCAATTCAACTGTGACTTCTTTGTTAACTAAGAACTCGGTTTTCTTGCTCTTTTGGGGCTTATTTCTTTCTCTAATGCCTAGATCATTTATGTTTTGGCTTAAACGCGCGCGCGCACACACACACACACACACACACACACACACACACACACACACACACACACACACACACACACACACACACACACACACACACACACAAAAACACACACCACACGGGCAAGCACACGTATACTTTCACACTGGATAAGCCACTTTTTTAAAAATCGTATCTTGAAAATTACTTTCTTTTGAATAGCCCGTCTTCACAATTTCACAGTACTGTACTTCCATTCAACCCTTTATTCTATTATACTGCTGGAACACAGTCTAGAAACAAATAATCAAGCCCAAAATTTTCAAATTAGTCTATGATGAATTTCACGTCTTTTTATCCAGTCCACTATTTCTTCATTCTATCCCTTCTAGCCAGCGACAGTTTATCATTAAAGTAAAGCCCCGTACCCTGGAGTGAAGCAAATATTTAACCCTTCAAGAGTCAAAAGCATGAGTATTTGCTCAGAGATGTCGGAGTTATTAAAAACACGTATAAAGGGCATTGACGCCCCAGGGTGTGGAACGAGCTGTTAATTTTACGCCAAGTTCGTTTCGCTTTGAGTTTCAATTTTTGAAAATTGCCAGCTCCTACGAATGTCATTTAGTGCATATTTTTAAGAAGGGTCAAGGAACAAATTATAATCAAATTCACTCGAGAAAACCTACAGTGATGACAACAATTGAAGAATGACGGATTTAGTATTCAATGAGGCTTCTTTACGCTCTGAAAATTTTCTTAAGTGATTTTGCTGCATGAACAGCGTGGCCTCATGGTTACGGCATTGGACTCAAGATCTAAAGGTCGTGAGTTCGATTCCTGACCACGGTCATGTTGGAAGTGCCTTGGGAAAGCATTGCATTCACATTTTCCTCAGTCCACCTATCTGTAAAATGGGTACCTGGCTTTAGGCAGTAGAAGATATTGTCAGAATGCTAGTGATCAGCGCCTATACATGGCAGCGGCACTGTATGCTCCCCAGGGAGTCGAGAAAGTCTTAGAGTGATCAGGCCTGCTGGGGTAATGATAGTGTGAAGTCGCGTGAGCGGGCATTAGCCTGGATACGAGACTTATAAACCGCATTATTATTATTATTATTATGAACAGTTTACATACGGATAGCAGTGCATCTCATTCAACTAGAGAGCCCACTATTGTATGAGAGGATCAACACGACGAAAACAAACTGGTGACTTCACTGTCAGTCACATTATCAGAGGACAGATAATATAGGATAATCTTGCGGTTAAATTCTAGCTGACGTAAATCTACTTCATGGCCAAAGAGATCTTTTTGTAAAGAGATCTTTGTTCGTGGGCCATTCACATTTCGGTACTGGATCACTGAATTCAGAGCTTACGTATTAACGATGGAAGTCTTATATCATCGTAAGGATTATATTAATGCATTGGCGTTGAATTCAACCTTGGTGGCTTTCAACAGGTAGAGTAAACGTAATTTTTACTGTGGTAAGAGATCTCATCGTTGGTGCGGAAGTTCTCAAAAACTGTTGTAACAGAGCATGTGGCTTGAATGCTGATCGTAGACTAAAAAATACATAGATCTACATCAACAGATCTCTCCATGAAGGTCTTATGGTTACATACTTACTAAACTCAAATGTGGAATGACTGACGTCACAGTTACACCCTTATAAATTAATCTGATGACAAAGAAGGGTAACAACCTATCTAGCCTTACACACTTTAAGCGGATCATTATAAGAGGAAAGAAAAAAAAAAACATGGTCAAACCACAAACCCACATACAAGGCCCATGATGCATGTCATCTGAGTTTGCCATTGCCACTGAAAATTGAAGTTTTCGTTATCATAAATATGTTACATCATCCTGGATTCCTTTGGCTGTACCTGACACTTTAAGAACGGCTAGCAATCCCCTTATCTCTCTATAATGTAATATATATATGTTAGTGTCTTTGAATAACGCTTCTGATCATGTATAAAATGAATTTTAATTTTGCACAAAGACTCCGCCTCACCATCTCCCTCCGAGCACTCCTAAATTTCTCGAATTCGACCCACTATCACTTTAAGTCATCTTTCACTTGAGAAGTTACTACTCTTACTACATAAGAATAACATGAACTCTGCATGTTGAACGCTACTAAGGGTGCATTCAGCACCGATGCACTAATGTTATTTTTACGATGATATGAGATCCCATCATTTAAGCGCAAGCTCTCAAATGTTGAAGATTATCGCTACTGACTATGGTAACTCGGAGTACATAATATTACAGATGTTTTGCCTTTTGGTTCTATAGTTGGGTTTAAATGTCTCAGTATTCATGTAACTACCTTGCCATCTAAACAACTCTCTCTCTCTCTCTCTCTCTCTCTCTCTCTCTCTCTCTCTCTCTCTTTCTCTTCCCCTTCCCCCTCTTCCTGATCCATTCACTCTATAAAAATCAGTGTAACTTTTTTCTGACCTTGGTTATGCATAAAGTGCACAAAAGACCATGAATACTTGTTGAAAAGCACAACATCCTCTTGAAGTCAAGAACTTGGTTTATTTATACTGTTGAATAGATGTCCTGCTGATCTACATAAACAGATACAAAAAAAATTGTATAATGTCATATGTCATAATGTCAAGAATTCCTCGGCAATTATTATGTCAGTATTACATTATTACATCTTTTTGTGATGTGGCAGAGGCGTGGCGAAAGAGTGCGTAGGCAGTAGTATGATTTGGGAGGTTTGGGGGAGGGCGGAGGAAAGACGGGTATAGAGACTGCAAGAACCAAATTGTAAAAGCCCTTTGAGCTATTTAATTAAATTTTCTCCGCGAATCGCTCGAACGTTCCAAAATGGCCAAGGCTAGTCCGCAGGCCACTGTGCTGAACTTGTATACTGTTTACAGTGGGCGGCCCTTCATTTAGATTTTGCACAGTTTTGATTTAAAGCAGATGAAATGGAATAAAAACTTTGGCCTTCCTTTGCCGACTACAAACCTGCACATATGAAATTATCTGAAGCCATTAGGAAGCACTACCCGCAACATTATATAAGCCTGCTTACCAAATTCAAGACTGAATTTGACCTCTTTTGCAGTGTGGTTACATGTTATTTGACTTTTTTTCTACACACTTTGCCCACAATCTGCTAGTATTGACTGTAACAGTCCAGTGTTTTGTTATTGTTTTTGTTTTGAACCAATTAGGCTCCTGCAATCTTAACATAACTATCAATAAGTGGTTACAGGTTGCATGCACTTATACAACTCGAACCTGAGACTCAGAGATAACTGGGATGCAGTAATGGACAGGTAAGGGTGGGGGCATTGTATTTATAGTTTGGAGGGGGGGAGAGGACACTCAGTCTCACGACCCCTTTTCTTTCCCTGATGTATTCTACTGATGAGCAGTACACAACATTACGGATGTGGACATTTTTGGGGATTTAGCGAACTACAGGTTAGCGAAAAAACAAGGAAGCAATTTTTGTTTTTTCGCAAGAGCTTGATACTCAGGACTGACACACCGTCAAGAAAAGCGGACATTTGGCTGGAGTAAATAATGCATGTTAGCAAGTGATCAAATTAAAAGTACATTATGCGTTTAAAACAGCCATAGCACATTTTGAAAAAGTGAACGGAGAAATTCAAAGACTTAAAGTGAAATATCTCAAAGAACCAGGCATCTCAGACGTCTTAAACTGCTTCTTAATCGGTTATCGAGAACCCCTCTTCCAATACGGGAAGCCTATCCATTTTTAAACCCTCAAAACTTAAACGTCTTAAACACTCTCACCAAAGGCTTTATACCGGAAGCTCTGCGATAAAAGAGAAAGTAAAAGGACGCCCTGAAGTTCGAGATTATGATTTCATATGAATTGAAAGTTTACGCAAAAAAACCGAAAGCGTGGGAACCTTTGCTTGATAATTACCTGTAAAAGAAAATCCAGTTAAGCGGAATATAATGACCCTAGGCCAATACAGTTTCAAGCGTGATTCAAGGGCATTGAAATTTTGATTGAATAATTAAGGCAGGCTACATGTACTCAACGAGTTCAATGATCTTCCGAAATGTGCGACCTGCTGGGTTTTCAAGTGCTGCATTGTGCAGTGCGAACTCTTAGCAGTGTCAAACTCAAACTTTGTGCATGGGGCGAAATCTATTCAATCTCCATTGAATACAGCAGGTCTTAGAGTTCACGAATCTTGTCGCAAAGAGGGCGTGCTGATTTTGTAGAATACGGTATTGTACACTGATGTGTCTTAACTAGGTCATAATAAAGTACGGCCATTATTCAGCTTCCCCCCCTACATCTCCTTGTGAACCCAATGTTGTTGAATTAAGTGCATTTTTTGACACGGGCTCGTGTCAGAAGTTTAGAAGAAATATCTTGGAAGTTGTAGTTTTTTTTCTTAAATGGATGTAAATAATTGTTCTTCTTGTAATCATGAAGCTTTCAATGCAGTGTTGCTATCGCTGTTTGCTGGTGTCGAGTTTTTGTTAGGGGAAAATGTTGCTGATCAATTGTTACTGTCGCTCTTGTTATCTAATGGTGCTCATCATCATCTTCACTAACCTCTTCTACTTCTTTTCCTTCTTCTTTTGCTTCTTCTTTTCCTTCTTCTTCTTCTTTTCCTTCTTCGTTTCCTTCTTCTTTTCCTTCTTCTTCTTCTTCTTCTTCTTTTTCTTCTTCTTCTTCTTCTTCTTCTTCTTCTTCGTCTTTTTCATTTTCGTCATGTTCATTTTCTTCCACTTTATTTTTTTCTTCTTTTACTTTCTTCTTTTTCTTCTTCCTCCTCCCCCTCTTCTTCTTCTTCTTCTTCTTCTTCTTCTTCTTCTTCTTCTTCTTCTTCTTTTTTACTTATTCATTTTCTTCTTCTTTTGCTTTCTTCTTTATTTTCTTCTTCCTCTTCCCCTTTTTCTTCTTCTTCTACTTCTTCTACTTCTTCTTCTCCTGCTTCAGCTTCCTTTTTTTCTTCTCCTCTTTTCTCCATCTGGCAAGAACGTATTGGGCTACAGATCAAAATTGCTTTCACCCACACGACATGGATATGATACATATAACATACAGTGGATTCCGTATAGCTGCAATATGTCTGACTGCACTTTTCGTTTAATTGTAGCATTTTATAAGCTATTATAAGCTTAGCATTTTACCAAAAATGCTATTATAAGCTTCAAAAACATCATCTCATTCATGAGCCGTAGCACCTCATAAATTTCAAATTCACACAAGACTCTTGTATGCATTATGCAATATGATGGTGACTTTAGAAAACGCCATATTGTTTATACCTATTTCTGCTACACGTAAGACGGTACATAAGTGATTCTAACACTAAAATAAAAGCTCTCTAGTCTAGTATAATGCTTTATTTTCCAAAGTTGAGACGTGTGATTATTGTGGATCCAATCTGTATAATTAAAATTGGTAGCCATCAACGTTAATCCTTTTATTCATCGGCATCGAAGCCACTGATTACATGATGCAACCGAATACTGTTACTGCATGCTACCCCTGAAGAGCTCGATAATGCAGTTACTGTTGGCTGCCATGCTAATATTTATTATCGATACTTCCCGCGAAAGATCTCAGTATCGTGTAATTCAATAAGGAGGGGATCCAATTTTTAGCGGAATAAACAAATCTTGACCGCAAGCCAATCCAATCCAAGAAATTACAGCATCCAGTCCATGACTCATGCGAACTGGAAAGATTCAGGGCCATGCTGCTTGTGCGTGCCTTTATAATTCATTGAGACCATGCTGCTTTGGTCAGGGTCACTGTTTCCAAGTGAGAATAAATATACGAAGCAAGGATCGTTCTCGACAAGATACTGTATATTATTAAACATGAACCCCCCCCCCCCCCCCCCNAAAAAAAAAAAATTAGTCTTGTTTTTCGGGGTAGGCGGTCTACACACGTACATTTTGTGATCGGTCAGTATAGCAAAGAATTGGAGCAAAAGGTTAAAGTCGCGAGTTCCAGACCTGCAATTCTCTTCCTGAAATCGTAAGTCTAAGGTGGAACCCCGCCTACCCTCCTTACGGTGTCAACTATCAAAACATTTGTTTGGTGGAGGTTCTTTATATGTAATTTCGCCTACCTCAGAATAGGACTAATAATCTAAGCCAAATGACGGATGCAACTGTTTTGCTTTAAAGGTCTGCTTCTAATCTCCAACGGAAGACTTCCCTGTTGGGAGACACTTCCAAATAATGTGCCCTTTTTCATCAAAAGCATTCAAAGGAGTTTGCCCAGTGTCGGAAAATCACTTGTCTGGAGCCTCTGCATAATACAATTGACTGTGCTACCGCAGCTCTTTGGAAGACTGAAGAAAGTTGCGATTAAAGAATTTGTATGTACCTAATGTATGTTGTTGAGAAAATAGGTCCACAGTTATATTGCCTGGAAAATATTGAAATTATTTTGGGGTGAGGATTAGGCATATTTCGATTAAGCAGAGTTGACCGTAAAATGCAAGTCCATGTATACTTTTTTTTTCTTTTTGAAAGATTTTTAAACCATTAAAGCATGGCCTTCGTGAGTTTGTGAAGTAAATCTTCTATAAAGTTTCTGAGTAAACCAAGCCAACCATTCCGTTGGCCGTAAACACTTCTTAAGACGCTGTCTGGATTCTTCCCTTCTTCTGACCGCAGTTTTGTCAGTCACTGAGGAATTCCGATGAAATGAAGGAGAATTAGATTTGAAGAAGGGCTCGGGCAGGGGTGAGGGGTCATCTAGTTTGACCACCATATTAGACGGTCCGGATTTGCTCACGGTCAATTTGAAAAGGGTGAAAATTTCTTGATGAGGTTAAGGGGTCGTCTCAGAAGACTGTCTTCCGTCTACGATACGTTTAAGAGCTTGCGCATTAACGATGGAATCTCCTACCATTGTAAGAATTACAGAAGTGCAGAAGTGCTGAATGTATCCATAGTAGTCTTCAACTTGCAGATTTAATGTAATTCTTTCGACGATAAGAAATCCCAGCGTCAATGCGCAAGCTCTCAGTCATCAAGCGAAGTGGTTGAAAGGTCATACATTAGACTCCGGATCAAAATATCATGAGTTCAGGTCTTGCTATGATTATGTTGTAAATGTTCTGGAAGGCCATTTCAATCCTATTTTCCTCAGTCCACTTGTCTGTGTAATGGTAAATTTATTTTTATCGTCCAAATGCCAGAGATCAGCTTCTGTCAAGTGAAAGCGCCAGACAGTGTTCTTTCAAAGAAATGATTGAGTAATCTGGCCTATCAGAATATTAATAGTGTGAAGGAGAGTTGCTCAGCATTGCCTGAATGCTAAACGCATTCTTATTATTAATATTATATATACTATTATCATTATGTTGTGGCTGTTGCTGTTGTTGTTGTTGTTGTTGTTGTTGTTGTTGTTGTTGTTGTTGTTGTTGTTGTTGTTGTTGTTGTTGTTGTTGTTTAGTGTCATTAATACTATCATGATAATCGATGCCATTTGGTATGTATTCGATTGTCTCACGTTCATATTGTATAGTGTAGTCTAGATCTTTACCTTAGTTAAGAATAACGCTGCCCATACTGTTTAACAACTCACAAATACGTACTTGCTATCACTAGTCAAAACCGTTAAGCTCTGCAGCTGCATTTGCAATGTCTATAACTTGCAGTTGTCATTATAACATTAGAATTCTTAGGTCTGTGGTCGTCCTTAAAATCGATCGCTAATTTCGTTGTAGTAATTAAAGAAACACTTAACTTGATTCACCTGTATGCATCCCGCAGAGCTGTAGATACATAACAGTGCTTACCATTGCCCTTAATGAGGCTCTTATGCACTGTATGAACAAAAACAATCCTCAACCATCATCGTTTGTTAACAAAAATACAATCACCACCCAGTTTTTTAAGACAAATTGGCTTAATAGCTTTTCCTTTTTTTCTTTTTAGTATTCAGTGCATTTATCTTCACTTAAGGCAATCGTTGCTTCAAGCTGGAAATGATGATTGTTGTAAGGATGTAGAGAGTAATTACCGCAATACACGCTGGTGTACTAAACTGCATGCGGGTTAAGGGTTTGAGAGCGCCCCTCGAGAAACTGCTCACCCATGTCAAATGTGGACCATGCACGTTTGGAGTGAGCACTAATAAGCCCGCCATCTGGCGGACACTGGGCCGGAAGAATTGAAAGATGAGCCGGCGTTGAGAAGTTGTGGAGTGGCCAGTGCTCTGGGGGTCAGTTTCACTTCACAAGGGAAATGGTTCTTGTTCTGGACATATCAAGTCTGATATAAAGGGCTGCCTGTTAGTCTGATTGAGTCTGGGTGGGTGGTTGGTTGGTTGGTTGGTTGGCTGGTTGGTTGGTTGGTTGGTTGGTTGGTTGGTTGGTTGGTTGGTTGGTTGGTTGGTTGGTTGGTTGGTTGGTTGGTCGGATGGATGGATGGATGGATGGATGGTCGGTCGGTCGGTCGGTCGGTCGGTCGGTCGATCGATCGGTCGGTCGGTCGGATGGATGGATGGATGGATGGATGGATGGATGGATGGATGGATGACCGGTTATCTGGCTGGTTGTTTGATTGGTTGGTTGGTTGGTCGGTCGGTTGGTCGGTTGGTGATTGGTTGGGTGGGTGGGTAGGTGGGTTGGTTGGTTGGACGGACGGACGAAGAGAAGGATTGCCTGCTGGCTGACCGATGAACCTGGCATAAAAAAAAATGCATAACACTAGTAAGTTTCCCCTTTCTTGACCGGGACTGTGGTGACTAAATTTCCATATAAAATTCATGCAAATAAACTTAAATTTTAAAACTTTAATTAAGGGTGATGCTATTTTCCCCTTCCAAAAGTTCAACCACATTAAAACAAACAATGTTCAATATTTTGGCATTGCACTTTTCCCATAAGCTCCGGTGCGCGCGGTGCTCGGCTCGGCTCAGCTCAGTGGCGTTCAAGAGTCACATCATGGGGGAATAATCATTACCAATTATTGTCACTTCCTTTAAATTCATTCTTTGAATTCTTGTTGCTTTCTTTGAATTTTTGTGTCTAAACCAGTCACTCGCCGAACACCCCCAACAGCACAACTACATATAACAACACTTTTCTTGTGAATTTTCGACTGTATTCTGCAGCTTCATTACGGCGTTGCCGATGTTATAAATTTCAGCTTATATTTTTTTAGTATAGAAGGAGCAATGCCTAGGCCTATGTAAATGTAACAATAGATACATAACAATTTTGTCGTAATTTCACTGCGTAGACAGCTTTCATTCTCAAATTCTCATTTCTCACTAACCGTTATTACAGAGGAAGAATATGCATGCAGCTTTTACTAGTGCCACTGTCATACTTCACGTCACGAATGAGAATCAGATATAAAGTTCATAACGTACAATATCATTGTAACACCAGGAACATACATATGCGTACACCTACCTATCTCTGCCATAACAGTCCTTAAGAGATCTGAATTTGAAAATGGAAACTCTCTATTATTGGCTGAATAGTTTTGTTTCTGCCTGTGCTTTCCCTTTCCCTTTCATATTTCTATAGGTGATGAAAATCCTAGTGGCGCACTCTTCATCTACTTGTTTGGTAGGTCCAGTGTGCGTACTTGCCTTCAAACGCTCGCACACTCAAGCATACTTGTTCTTCCATTCATCTCTCGAACGTCCACTGTTTTTATTCGCACCACAACCGACACCACCCATCAACGATCGACCATCTGCTATTCATCCGCCTGTTGTTCCAATTCTTCCGCCTTTCCACTCGCTGAACTGGGCTTTAATCTCCCGCATCTTGAAAATAATCCCTCTAATTTTATGCCCTTTTAAGAGTTAATAACCCAGCGTAATTTCTATGCGATTCGTTTTTAATACGGAATGGAGACAGGTTCTTGGAGCCGTGCTACGGCTGATGAATTTCTGAAAGGTGTGACCACCGATCATAATGGCTCAACAAAGTAGGTCGCATTCATTCATTTTTTTTATTCGAATCGAAATGATAGTGTTATTTCAAAGCACCGGACCACTTTTACGAAATACCACCCATATATTTTGTTTAGGGAACTTGTTAGTTTTCAGGTTTTTAAAACTTTTATGTAAATTCATTAATAAGTATAATACTACAAAGGTATATAAACAGTAAACAGGACAGACTTTCTTTCATTTAAGTTTTTCTTGTTCCTTCTCGGGGTATTTTTCCGGCACGATGGCTCTCTTTTAGGAAGTCCTAAATTTCTAAAAATTATACAGCAATTCAATTCAGTTCAATTCAATTCAATTCAATTCAATTCAATTCAATTCAGTTCAATTCTATTTATTAGCTTTTGCAGAGTTCTGCACTAGAGCAATGCAAACAAGCAGAATCTCAAGATCTCCAGCCTTAGAATCTCTATTCCCTACGATCTCGTTGCAAAGCTTCTTTCCCGTGCTCTATAACTTTATGTTAAGTTCAGCTCGTAGTTTTGAATTTTCATGCTGATTCCTTCGGATCGACCGTAGTTCTTTTTTTATCAAAGCATGTCCTCTTTATACGAACTATGGCCAATAACAATAACAATAACAATAACAATAACAATTAGTTTATTAAGCCCAGACAACAATCTGTTGTAAATGAGCAAACAATAACAATATTCTTAACAAACAATTCATATTTATATCCTTCCTTTCTTTGTGTCTCTGTCTGTCTTTGTCTCTCCCTTTCTGTCTCTCTTTCCGTCTCTCTCTCTCTCTGTGTCTCTCTTTCTCTCTCCCTCTCTCTCTCTCTCTGTCTCTCTCTCTCTCTCTCTCTCTCNCTCTCTCTCTCTCTCTCTCTCTCTCTCTCTCTCTCTCTCTCTCTCTCTCTCTCTCTCTCTCTCTCTCTCTCTCAACTTCACACACACATAAATGAAATTTCAAATTTAGAGTTTTTTATACAGAGTTCGAAATAGCTGAGTGTTGATGCATGCTGACGGCACGATGGCACCGCTAACGACAATACAACGGCATAAATATACAAAAAGGAAAAATCTCACTATCAATCCTTAACACTGTTTAATACAAGTAAGAGCAAAAAAGAACGTGAATATTTGGTTGTTTTCCGTTATGGTTATTTTTTTCTGAAAGGCGAAACCAGCAGATAATTGGAGGTAATACATCTCGTAATAGATTTTGTTCGTACAGTGTTTGTTGGTAGATTTCACCACAATATTTATTTTGAGAAGACAAATAGGAGCGCGTGAGTAAACATTTTGTTCGGTGGTTTATTTCCTGCAAATTTTTAATATGCCCGACTCTCCTCCAGTGTTACAGTCATTCGGACCTGGAAAAAGAAAAAATGTTATCTACTGGGAATTTCTGACCCACGAAACAAATTTGAGCTAAATCGATAAGAAATAAAATCATATGGCTCTACACAGGTTTCTGTTGGTTTTTTTTTTTTTTAAATAACATATTATTTTTGTGACCCCTTACTCTTGTTTTCCTCTTTAGTTTTCCCCGTACTGAAATCATTCATTTCTCATCAATCTGCAAGCTAGTCTACTACAGGGAAGAAATGTTGTTTACGTGCAAGGCAAAGGAAAAGGACGTTTAAACAAGTCTGAATGATCACAAGCAAGAAACACATCTTCAAAGACTTTTTCAAGTCCTTTTCAACCCAGCAGGAAACCTAGTACTCAAAATCGTAAATGAGCACACATAATAAGACGAAGATAACATGAACGAAAATGCAGAGTGGCATACGCTAAAGAAAAAGGGAAAAAAAAAGTACGAGGGTCTTTCACAACAGTTTCAGGTACATCCTCACTCCGCGGGAGTCTCCACACATTAAAGGGACACCTGAACGCAAACAATGCCGGCAACATTGGAGTTAATCACAAAGGAAATACGGACAGGTACTCATGTCGAAAGTCGCTGGGTACCCTTAAAAGTTGCTCACAAATCGATGAAGCAACCATCAGCGCATCAGGGACGCGTTCGCGTGCATAGTATAAAATTGACGCCACGTACTGTTATGTGCTCGAAACATCTCTATGTGAGCAGAGGAAGAAAAAACGTTCGTAAAAGGTCGTCTTTTTTTCTTTAAAGTTTACCTGAAGTGCATAATGTTAAGTGAGTACTGACGTCCCGTGCATGTCAATTTAATGCATGTGGTAATTACAGAACAATGCGTTACTCACGCTTGATATGAGAGAATAAATGGTCACCCCCATGTCCGAGTATATTATTATTATATTGCTGACGTGCATGATGTGAATTGTATCTGCAGTAAAAGATAGTCATTTGGATTTTTTTTTTAATATCATTCTATCATTCTTGAGCATCTGGTCTAGTTTATTAGACAAAGAAGAAGATCAGACGCTCTGAAGAAACAGTGTATGTTATTTTAAGAACCCGGGCCTAAATCATTTTAAATAGTGAAATTTTTTTTTTTAAATTTTAGTGTAGGGTACATGTATCTGGCATTGCTTTGTTACTATGAATCCATTTTGTTCCTCGTGGTTTTCCATTTCTTCAAATTTTTTTTTTTGCATTAAAAAAAAAGCTAGCACATATTATTATATGAAGCATGTTTTGTTTTCCATGAAAGAGGCAGCTCTCAGAAAGCAAGGTTCGTTCTGTGATGACGAACAGGTTTAAAAGCCTTCCTTCATTCAGTATCTTAGCGTCTAATCACAGAACAGTGCATATAGAGGTCGAAAGCTTGGTACCCATACAAAACCACTTAGTAGCCAAATTCAGAAGTGCAAGTGTATCAGCTGAGGACAAAAGAATCAAGGGGGGAAAGGGACAACAACAAGGAACAATAACAGATGAGAGCATTAGTGATGGAGACACTGGGATGCTGAGCACTCAGCACGACGGTTAGAGATTATCCGCCTGAACGGCCATATTGTTCGGCAGATGAATACGCGGCTCTACTTGACGTCACGTTGCGGGAGGCTATTTATAAACAAGCGGCGTCTATCACCCCCATGTCGCGTGCAGTCCTTCCACTGTGGGTGTTTTTGTTTAGACCGGCATGTTCGATCCGCTTTCGCTGTCGTCCAAGCTACTGATTTAGAACAACACTCGCCTGGTGGCTACAAAGCCTAGTAATTAGCAGTTGACCCACAATCATATAGCTGATACACTGGGAATAATTAATAATGAATTATATACTGATAATTACAGCGCTGTGCCAGTCTCGTGGATGTAGAGGTCAGATGACCCTCGCCGTATGTTGCTACTATTTTCACACTAGCATCCTTTGATAGGGATGAGACACCAATTTAAATCTGCTAGGGGGATAAGTTACATGCGAGACATGTGACATAGCTACAATAGATGTGTGGATTTGCCTGGACTCCCTGAAGTGTTACTTTAAAAAATAAACATGCCAGTAAATATGAATTTTTACCAGAAAAAGATCTAGTGTTTCAAGGTTTGTTGTTGTTGTTGTTGTTGTTGTTGTTGTTGTTGTTGTTGTTGTTGTTTTTTAAGGGGAGGATGGTGATCTTCGCACACGATCATTTTAGTCTACTTCACATACCCGTTGCATATTGAGGTGTTGCACCAAAGCTCACATATCTTAGAATTTTTATTTCTCAGGCCTTTAAATCATTACGTCATCCTCATTCGACATCTCCCTTAGTCACTTTTAGAGGTTTTGAGAAATCTAGCACTCTGAACTCGTTTCCCAAGGCGAAAAAAAAAATGAAGCAGATGTGAGTTAGCTTTGAAAAATGGGGGAATACAACATCAAAGCAAAAAATTCCATTTCTGTTCATAGTTTAAAAGCTGAATGGGAAGATTAGAGTCGTAGAAACAATTCAAAGCATCAACCCAAAAAAAAAAAAATGGAGAACGTGGAACGACCATGACAATAATCGTCTTTCTCTAAAACCACTTTCTGCTATGGTGGTAAAAATTTTACAACCCAGCATATTTATTATTTAAGAGGAGCCTCAAAACGTATAACTTTCTTTGAATTATTGATATCATTCAGGTTTAAGAGAAAGGATCAAGTAAATGATAATTGCTGGTATTCTTTAGACCAACGACAACTGTCCTGTGCATAGAGTGGGTGTAATCAAAAGACCTCAAACTTAGAACTCATCGTGTAAGATAAACAAAAAAATGGAAGCACAGTACTTTGTAGATGTATCAAATAATGTGTGACATTATATTCTCCCACAACGCTAAAGGACGTTTTGTTTCCAACTGTGGATCTATCGACCCCTACCACCCTCTCTTATTGCCTTATATTGAACATAAAACATGTTTACCAAAAACAGCGTTATCATATAGATTAGTTATTTTAGCTCTTCCTTTATTGATTGCACCTTTAATCTAACCTTCGATCATCAACGCAATCCCTATGTACCGTTATAATGTCTATTTGCGTTTCGATCGATTCTGTTACGCGAAATACCTGGGGCTTTGTGGGTGTGAACGATACCAATGTTTAGATTACCGAGGTAACTTTAGAGTACTGTGTCCGCAGCGGCGTCATGGAAAACAGTAGACCTACTTGGTGGAAGGGTCACTGAATTCAAAATGACAGTGTAGTGGTATTTTGTAATTCGAATTTCAGGCTTTGAATGTAGATATCGGTAACGTGTAGTTATTATTACAGCAGAGAATTAAGAAACCGCGATAGAAAGGAATCGAAGGCAGAAGGGAAGAGAGATAGAAGGAGGGTACAAATAGGGGAAAAGAAAGAAAGAAAGAAAGAAAGAAAGAAAGAAAGAAAGAAAGAAAGAAAGAATGAGTCGAAAGAAAGAAAGGCGGGAAGGAAAGAGAAAAAAAAAAGAAAGTAGGAATTGTCCACATGGCAAGCATTACAAGAGATCGATGGAGAGACTAGAACCAAAGGACTATAGCAATGAAAACGACGAGAGCCAGGCCAAAATCAGTCGAAGAGAAAGGACTGGACCAAAATCAATCGACAGACTTAAAAAATATTCTTTCTTTCACAGCAAATACACATCAACGTAAAATTCGCGGATAGAAAATGGACACTCTGTTTGTCTCCGGTAATAAATCTATAGAAAAGACACAGCAAGCCCTTATTTCAGCTGTCAAGTGACGGCTGAAATTATCTGTCACGAAGCATGAAAAATGCGCTTGATCTCTTCAGTGACAACGGCTCGAAAGGCGCCAGGGGGTGATAACTTTCAGTATTTTGTTATGAATGCAAATCATCCGGAACCCCGATTATCTGCTCTTGCTTTCGTAGCATATGGTTAGTCCAGTGTTGTGAGATGGAACGGCTGGTGCGAGTTCCGGGTAGTCTTTCTAGCTCAGCTTGACATCATGGTTGTCCTTTGGATGTACTGAGCCCATTTGCATTACAGCAGAATAGCCGTAAGTGCTGTTTTGTCTTTTTGGTGAAATGATTTATTTGCCTCCTTCGGTAAAGTGACTTATGTGGTCTATTTCGGTGAAGTGCTGTGGAGTTTGGTGGGTTTTTTTGCCTTTTTTTCGGAGAAGTGAAATCGCCAAAATCGTCATGTTCTTCTTCTTTTTTTTCTTTTTCTACGTTTCCTGCCTCAATCTTCAGTTGACGAGGTTTGTCCTTGTTGTTGTTGTTGTTGTTGTTGTTGTTGTTGTTGTTGTTGTTGTTGTTGTTGCTATTATTGTTGTTGCTATTATTGTTGTTGTTGTTGTTGTTACTGTCTGCAAGAGAGTATAAATAAGTCCATTGTTTCTTGATAATTAACAGGTCACTTCATGGATGTAAAAGAAGTCTATAATATTTTTGTCCAAAATTATTCAAAATAACGTAGCCTTAAGCCTAGTCCTCTTTACAAGTTATGACATTCCTATGTAAGTAAAAAACACCGATCTTGGCTTGTAGAGGGCTCTAATCTTTCATCATTTTTTTTTTTAACCTCAGTGGTGTTCAAAATAAACTTGAGGGTCTAGAGAGACCAATCTGCACTAACTTATCTTCCCCGCGCTTAATATTTGCTTCTATTGTCATCCTGAGTTGGATAATCCTTAATCTTCTCGAACTTATCTTTGCTGTATCCTTGATTCTACCGAAGTTTTATGAAGAAGATAAAGAATTAAAGTAATCACGACTGGAACAATGTAGAACAGCGTGGCCGAATGGTCTAAAGATCTAAAGGTCGTGAGTTCGAATCTCGACCACGGTCGTGTTGTAGGTGCCTTGGGAAAGCATTTCATTCACAATTTCCTCAGTCCACCCGTCTGTTAAATGGGTAATTCACTATAGACAGTGAAGGATACTGTCAGAATGCCTTTGATCAGCGCCTATTAATAGCAGCGGCACTGTATGCTTCCCAAGAAATTGAGAAAGTTCTAATGTGATCAGGCCTGCCAGGATAATAATAGTGTGAAGTCGCATGAGCAGGCATTAGCCAGAATGCGAGACTTATAAACAGCATTATTATTTCTAGTAGTAGTAGTAGTAATAGTATGGATAGTAGTAATAATAGTAACAGACTTTATAAATAATTTACTACTTGTAACAATTTCATTGCCATGCCTATTTCTTGACAACTTCAAAATGCATTAAGACGTTCCGCCACAGGCAAAACACCGTAAATGACTCAAACAGAGTTCTTGCCCCTGGACGACCAAGAGCCGTAAGTCTGCTCTAAAAGTCTTTTGAATTATCTCCTCCTTTGTACCACCGCTAGACGACCATGATTAAAGCGCCGTTTTAAAGCCGGGATTTTCGACAAAGGGGCGTGTTGTATGTGAAAGGGGGGCGTCACCCCATGTGACGAACCGGAAGGAAACAAGCTGTGTGCGGGGAGGACCAAGAGACCAGAGTTAAGTCCCTTGAGAGTTGTGCGAATCTCGTGTCGTCACTGTGGGACACCATCTGTACACGACTTGACGACACTTTTCTTTTCTCTCTTTTTCAATTCCTCTTGTTCGTTCGGTCTGTCTTTCCCTCTCCTGACCTCCCTTTCTCTCTCACTTTCTCGTTCTCCCATTCTCTCATTCCCTTTCTCTCTTTCTTTCTTTCTGTCTCTCTTCCCCTCTCAATCACTCGTCATATCTCTCTTCAAAACAATTTTTTTTCTGATCCCGTCTCGATAGCCGTTCCTCCTTCTTCCAAACATTTTTCTTTTCCTCATATTTCCCTTTACCTGCTTCCTCTTCATCTTCCCATTTCTATAGCTGATCCGCTGTCACTCAATAGTGGCTTGGTAAGAGGATACTATAATTAGAGGGCACAAAAGGGGATGTAGTGGTTGTCGAGGGCAAGGGCATTTATATAATATAAATAATATATATATGAATCAGTTATAGGTATGACGATGGCAATGTTTTTTTCACTGTTGGCTATATAAGGTTTTACATCTCTCACTAACTTGTCCAGGGGTCCCAAGCCAAAATGCTTTCCACACATATTATGTTGTTTAGCTCTTCCTTCAAAGTTTGCCGCAGAGAAAGATATCCCTAAACCAATTAGATTTTGAGAACGTGTACGGTATTGTTTAGGCCTTTTCTCTCAGTAAACAGGGTACTTTACCCACCTAGCAACAACTACACAGTTTATACTTGAGTGGCTTAACCCCACCTATTCTGAGTCTACAAATATATTTGCACCTATCTAAGCCTTTGAAATTCAAATCCAACCCCTTCCCCCCTCTCTAATGCCAGTTTTCTGATTGTATAGGGACTATTTAAAATTACATACTTGCATGCCAGGTGCTGTTGGCATCTTCATACCTATAGGCAAAGTGTTTTTGCGAGGGAGTAGAAAGAACAAGCCCGACGCAGCAGCTCGGCAAAAATGGTCTCCTCGTAATCATCCAGAGTTCTCTTATCCTTAAAGNCTTTTCTGGTAAATATCTCTCATTACGTGAACTAGGTTGTCATCCCTGGTGTGGGATTGCTCATATTTTCGTTTTATTTTATTCATAACAATTCGTTCCTTTCTCAGCGAATCTATTTCTTTACTCCAGAAGTGTTTAAGCGTTTGTTTATTGTTAACTCTTTCTTTAGCCGTTTTCTTACAGACCATTTGAGCCGCATTCTCGACCCTTTCCTTCCATGAGTTCCAAACTTCTTCTACTGAGCTGTAATATATTTGCACCTATCTAAGCCTTTGAAATTCAAATCCAACCCCTTCCCCCCTCCCTAATGCCAGTTTTCTGATTGTATAGGGACTATTTAAAATTACATACTTGCATGCCAGGTGCTGTTGGCATCTTCATACCTATAGGCAAACTGTTTTTGCGAGGGCGTAGAAAGAACAAGCCCGACGCAGCAGCTCGGCAAAAATGGTCTCCTCGTAATCATCCAGAGTTCTCTTATCCTTAAAGTCCGTACCATAATTACAAAGATGAATAATTCAACATTCTCAAATTTTATTTACAAACGAACCTCTCACTCCGGACCCTTTCTCTGTCTCGTAGTGGGAATTAAATGCTATTGCTTTAACCCTGTTACCAAATTCATCTCGCCCTCTCTCGCGTTTCCACGTTCACGAGACAGATTAGTTGTCTCCCCTGATTTGCCGTGAGACCTTTAAATTTAATTAAAGGTCGCCCTCACATCAGACCCAGCACATCAGAGTGTGAAATGGACCTTTAAAGCTCCTAAGGTGCTCACAAAGTCGTTGTAGCAATGGGATTTAAAGACAGCGTTCTTGTAATCGCATTCTCTTAATCACACCTCTCTTTTTATTACATCATTGTTCAAAAACGAGATAAAAGTTGAGTCCGCGCATTCGTAATAGCATGGGAGACTTTGAAACGTAGGATTTAAAAGAAATAAAATTGTGATTATTAAGTGGCTTGTATTTTTTAAAAAACGCCATTATATTTTATTATTTTAATATAATATCCTATTATGTAAACACGTAGCGATTAAGTGTAATCTTTCATGTTCCTTAAGAAAAGAAAGGAAGAAAGAAAGAAAGAAAGAAAGAAAGAAAGAAAGAAACACACACACACACACACACACACACACACACACACAGAAAGAGAGACAGAAAGATCTTTGTCTACTTTGTGAACACTGACTTTGAGTTTATTTTTGGTTTTGAGCATGAAGATATTTGAAACTAACTTGAAACTCTTGCACACAAACAAGCAAACAAACAAACAAAGTTCTAAAACGATGAGCTTTGCTTCATGGCATCCTCCGACTAATCCCAGCTTTGTCTGTCCTCTTCTAGAGTCGCTAAGAAGTGAAATTGAAGACTTCATGATCTCGTGTCCAAGGCTACTAGGGTTTAACCAGCCAATCGCTCTGACAAGGTCCCTGAACACGTCTAAGATTATTCCCTACACCATGTGACGCAGTCTTGCAGCTTATGGATCATTTAAGACAGGAGGGCTCTAAGTCTGTGGGGTCGGTTGCTCTGTAGAGAAGCCACCTGCTACTTGTTTAGTAAAAGTGGCGTTTCGAGGGGTATAAAGTAGGAAGTCGTGCGAGAGGCAGGTGCTAATGAATAGTAGTAACTGAAAATTGGTGAGACTGGGGGTGGGGGGAAGAGGGCATTATAATAAAAATAAAAAACGGGAAAGTGGTCATGGGAGAGGGCAAGGGGCATTCTCCAAAAATATAACAATTTAATCGACTCCATGTAATGGCAATTGCAATGGAGCAAGAAATTTCTTTTTCATTAATCGAAAAAAATAAGATCTAAGCGATATTGTTTGGTTTTAAAGTTTACATAGACAAATATTATTTGCTAACAAACACTTTACCATGCAATGAAAAGTCGGGTTAAGCGTGTGGTGATCCCTCAGAATAGTTTCTTAAATATTTCATTAGTTGCCGCTAGTCTGGTATCGCCCGGGTAATGTAAAGACAACGTGTATCGCCAGTTTGTTGCACACCTACTTAATCACTGAAGACAAATCACGATTTCTCCAAAGCAAACAGAGGGAACCTCTATCTCGATACCCGGAAACTCACTTGCATCGAAAAATCACGAACCGCATACAAATTAATGGAGGCAGTTGACAATCAAAGACGCTCAACCAAGACCCGGTCAAAGATTACGTTGAGATGTTTCGCCGATCGAATCCATTCAAAAACTATTAGTGCCACTCTGCAAATACACCAGCTCATTAAACGAGAAATCAATTGAACTATCCTTGTATTTACCCAAATGCTTCCCAAACTACATCGCCCTCTTGTGTTGCCTCGTGTGTAAATCTGAAGCATCCGGAACTACTTTTTATTTGCCTTTTTACTCCCGGACGCTCAAGGATATGTCACGTGCCGTCCTTTTCTTCGCTCTTCTCCTGTTTGGGGTTGCACGCGTATCATGCGCGTGGGGCTAATTAGATTCCAAAAAATGGCCGTTTAGATGTCATTTAGGTCCCTTTCAGCTCGTATGTTTTCATGCCCTCGAGTCTTGTTCATTTTGTGCCAAGTGCCAAGTGATGGATATCTAATGTTCCACATGTGTTTTGAAGAGGCAAACAAATATGGACTAGTCAGAAGAGATGGCATGACCGTTGCTGGTCCCTTCTCTTGCTCGCTTTCATGACGTCCTTATCAAAGTAATTCTGATTTCCTCAAATCAGATCTTCAAGTCCTTTTGAAATAAAAGACGTTCAATTACCTTAAATCGAGTTCAGATGTTGAGATGGTATTTGGAAGTATGTTTCAGAATTATAAACATGATATTCAGCTTCAGGCTAAAAACAGAGAGGTATTTCTCGATATTTTAAGACTAATTATAGAAAATTCTTCTTCAGTACGGTGGTTGTATGTACGTTTTTTAATGAGAGAACTTAAAGGAAACGTAATCATAGATTCTCTACCAGTCTAAAACTAGACTCGATCTTATTCTCTTCCATCGGCCTTGTATCAGTGGCTCATTCATTCTCTCTCTCTCTCTCTCTCTCTCTCTCTCTCTCTCTCTCTCTCTCTCTCTGGCTCGCTCGCTCTCTCTCATACTCTACCTGCTTGGCTTCTTTCCACTAGCATAGTGAACACACGCCTCCTTCACAATAAGTACAATACTTAAGTAGAAGTAATTAGTAATATCACTCTTCCTGCATGTTCTAGAACAGTACGATATAATAATATGCCATTTCTGAAAACAGCTAGGAACGGTCTTATCTTATCGAATTAGAATATCCAATGTCAAATGAGGTAGAAGGTCCATCGAAGTGTGGGATGGCAGGCATTTTGAGATAGAAAAGAAAGAAAGAAAAAGAAAGAAAGAAAGAAAGAAAGAAAGAGTCACTTAACTTTAGAGGTAAACCTCAGAGCCACAAAAGAAAAAACAGCATGTAATCAATGATGTATGTGGTTTTGCCTAATATATATGTTGATCTAAAATACTCTCTTTTACACTACTGACCATTTCAATATTTCTCATTGCAGGTCAAGACGTGGTGTCCAAGTATATCATTTTTACTGAAGATCCATCTCAGCAATCAACAAAGGCGAAGTGTTAGCACGTGGACAAGACTGGAAGAAAATAATTTGATCATTCATCTTCGCATACTAAGTATTCTTGACGCCTGAAGTTGACAGTCCTGCACATCTTTTGGCGGTTTTTAAAACGCCAAACATTTGTGAGGATTTCAGTTTTCTGCAGCCGTAAAGCCTCCTAGGTTCAATACGCTAGTGGGTTCTTGATTGAGAACTGCCATTGTCATTGGAAGACCATAACAATTTTTTCATCATCAAGAGAGACCTTTAAAGCCTTCTGCCGTCGTAGCGGCAGTAACAATGAGGCAACTCATGACGTCACAACACGACTACAGCATGACTCCGACAATGACTTTGACCCATCTCCCGCCGGCGATGACTCCGCCCCCTTCCTTCGAATTCTGCACAGACGATAAATCCAACCACTTCCTCAGCTTCAGTCATCCATCCTCATTCGAGGACACCAGTTCGGTATCGTCTCTGGACGACTGTTTTGGCTCCAGCTTGACCCTTCCGCCTACAGCACATCGACAGACTAGCACATCATCATTGTCTTCTTCCGCGACAACTACAACAACAGCAGGCCCTGGTACGCATCACCTGCCTCTGAAGAATAAGAAAAACAATCACCATTACAACCATAATAACAACAATCTTGATAAACACGATGATATGCCCGATAAAGAAAGCCTGGTCCATCTTTCTAGAGAAGAACGTCGACGGCGCCGAAGAGCCACTCAAAAATACCGCACTGCTCATGCCACAAGGGAGAGAATCAGAGTGGAGGCTTTCAACGTGGCATTTTCAGACTTAAGAAAGTTGCTGCCCACGCTGCCACCGGACAAGAAACTATCCAAGATTGAGATCTTAAGACTTGCAATCTGCTATATCTCTTACCTCAATCATGTGTTGGATCTCAGTTGAATCAGGAAAAGTTTACAGTCACAACAAAACAGTTGCAACGTGGTAAAATCCAATTTTTGCCATGCAAGAGCTAATCGTATTTGACTTCCATTAGATTTTATTATACTTATAATTACTGTCCTTTATTTGACCACGACAAGTTGGGTTTTTTTGAGGGGGTTGTTTTTTTTTTTTTTGAGTAGGGTTACAAGTATTTCCGAGGGAACTTAGAGTGGCTCTTTAAAATTTGATTTTTTTCTTATTCAGAGGTCATTATTTTTTTTTCACCCTCTCAAAGCTTCAACTTTTGTCCCAGTGACAGTTAACTAGACAAATTACCTTCACAATATCAACAAGTCCTGCAAAAACCTTCCTCACTCGTTTGCCATTTTGAAATGTCAAATTTTTGAACTATGAGTAATGCTGATTTTGTTGAATAACGGCTCAATGATTCTTGTATTATGTACATAGTTTTTAACTCCTATTTACAAGTCCTTTTTAAGGACTGGTGTTATTGTGTTCGCTTGTACAAGCTTCAGCTTGAGTCATGACGTGAGCCTGTGAGGATGAGATAAAGGAACGAGCCATTTAAAGAACTACGTTTGTGGATGAATGGATATATAGTCAAGTTAGAACAAAATCACATCATCTGAAGAAGTATTCCAAAGTGAAAATGTGTGTACGTTTGCCACAGTTTAAAACGTAACTGATATATTTTCACCCTGATTTTTTTCTCATGATAATGTGATTTTGCAATAACTTTTATACATGGCGTTTGCATGAATTTATAATTAACTGTGTAAATACTACTTGGTCAATGCCAGTATTTTATTAAGGTAGATATGTGTCTTTAGAAGAAGTTGTGATGCAACCAGCTGAAACCAAGTCGTCACGCTCATAAGATAATCGCCTAAGTCATTTTTTTGCCATTTTGAGCAAAGAGGCATAAACTGTTTGTTTTGACTACTGAACGTTTGAATTCTAAAAATGCCTAAGTATTATTCAGCAGTCAAGCAGTTTAAAATGCAGTTAGTAAATATCACCCATAACTCAATGATGTCATTGACTGAGATCCCTGCACCAATGGTAACAGCTTCTTCAGCCAAAAATAAAAATGACTGAGGCAAATTATCTTATGAGCGTGACGAAATTAGAGTGGAATCATGTTAACACAACTATTGCTTAACACAATCCCTTGCATAGCACTCTGGATAACACAAAAGCTCTGTTAACACACCTTTAGTGACTTGGTTCAAAGAGTAGGTGTGAGAGGTCTGCTGTATGTCTTAGTTGGATGGCCGTATTCGAAATTCCCAAGAGCAGTGGGTGTATGCATAATCCTTACGTTAGTTAACGCACAGCGTTAACCACGGGAAACTCGCATAATATTAGTAGTGTTCATTGCAGTTAATGCAGTGCATTAATTAATGTATAGATTATGAATACGGCCACATGTCACTGGTTTCTGATATCGAAGAACACTTTAGTTCAAGGCAATAAAGCAGTTAGTTAAGGAAATAGTCCCTGGTCCCAGCAAGTAGAGATTCATATTTTTAAACTAGGACCAAGATAATATCAGACTACACCACTAATTTATCTACAGACTCTGTCAGTGCCAATGAAATATTTGTACAGCGTAAAAATAATTATTGGTGGGAACCATTTATATCTCCATGGTGGGAACTGATATTGTTTTTGGGCTTTTTGCAAGCTATTCATCAATTTTCGCTGTCATAAATAGCATCACTGGCCCATGAGGAACAGAAAAAAAGTTGTTGCACTTGTTAATGTCCACAGAGATCCAAAGACAATCATTGATGGGTCACATGGATTCCAATACTATGGAGGTCTTTTGGTTGTTTGTTGGTTTTTGTGTTGTTGTTTGTTTTTTTTGTATTTATCCCACTTTGTTTAAAATGACCAAAGATGTCTAACGTGAGAGTGGATAAGCTAACATCTGTTTTGTTTCTTTTCAAACTCAACTTCTTTTCTAATAAAGCGTAAACTCTACAAAGACTTTGTAAAAACTATAAATTTCTTTGCTTGCAACTCTATAATTCTCCACTGCAGAGCCAATCTGGTCACCCACCAGCAGAAACAGAACAAGCTATAGATCTGCAGCTAGAAAACATAATTATAATTTATTTTGTCTTCACAAAAGCTAAGTTCAGATTTGTTCTCAAACAGCCAATAGTTTTCTTTGATTTAAGAAAAAAAAAGTCTTAAAATGAAATTTAACATCTACGTTTGTTTTCACGCTGTGAAATAGGTCGCTATATTAGACATCGGATTAAAATCAAATACTGTTAAGGGAACCATGCGCTTTAAATGAAATTTCAAACTAAATTGTTCGGCCTTTCCCGAGAAAAGACGATCAAAGTGACGATATGACCTTGATGGTCTGTTGGCATAACGGGTCACGTGACAAATATGTCTTCATTCTTCGCGGCATGGTGCTGTGTTTGATTAAATAGTTGCTTTGTTACTTCCATCGTCGGCTCCAAATTAGGTACATACAAAAGAGTCTAAAGAAATTACTATTTACATTTTGTTTGCTTTATTACAGCCATCCCGGGTTAAAAATTTGGTACACAGGGTAGAGGAGAGAATAGCTGTTATGTTTTCCTGGTACTTTGTTCCTGCCGTGGTTTTGCTCTTTACAACTAGTCTTGTGTACATTGTGAAGATTTGTAAAATTAATGAAGGTCTTTGAATTGAGATGGCCAAGAAAAAGAGAGATGCAAAGCAATGGAAGAGGGTGTAAGGGGAGGGGGGAACAAGAAGGCAGATGGTGGGGTCACAAAATTCAGGCCACCCAATAATGGGCGAATACTGTGTTGGGAAAAGAAAAGTCTTTTTAAATTTTTAGATTTTTTTTTTTAAATCCCACACGTGCCATAGAATCACTGTCTTTATAAGAAGTTGTGACCCAATCAACTAGAATCTGACCTTGAGGAATACACTTTTGTCCCGACAATCACGTAGTATGGGAAATTCTGTTAATGAATGATAGTGCATGTGAAAATTGCGATTCAGTGAACTAATAAGAAACGAAACGAAGTCAAGTGTACATCTTTTCCTCTTGTCAGTGATCTTTCCCTTATCTTGCTCTGGTGTAACGGTGCGTAATTCTGAAAATAAAAAGTATGCACATACCGGGTGGCCAAAGTAAAAAAAAAAAAAAGGATTTAAATTCAAAGTGCAATAACTTTAAGAGTTCAAGTAGACCTGGCATGAAATTTTAAGTACATTAACAGACAGATATAATCTATAGTTGCTGCATTTGTGGATGTCAAAGAGTGATTTGACGAGGCCAGCATGTCAGGCAATTAGACTGCACACAGAGCATGCTATTAGTAGACATGTTTTTATTATTACTTTTATCATAATTATTAATAATAATTATTATTATTATTAATATCATCATACTTAATATTATTATATTATTATTATTATTATTATTATTATCATTATTATTATTATTATTATTATTATTATTATTATTATTATCATCATTATTATTATTATTATTATTATTATTGCTATTATTATTATTATTATTATTCAAAATTGTGACATAACAGCAACACTTGGGTAATTGAAATTAGTAACATTAGTAGACAACTGAATCCATCTGTCAATGTGTGTAAAATTTTAGTGACATAAAATGTGAATTTTTGAAGTTTTTGAATTTTGAAAGTAAGCAGTTGTTTTGGGGTTTTTTTTATTTGGCCTGAAATATAAAATTTACATCCGTCACGGAGCACACAGGTGTTACTGATTCATAAATTTGTTGCCTTTGACAATCATTTCAAATTACTGTTGAAAGATTTGTTGCTTCGCTGAACCTCAAGTCCATGAATATTGCAATTATAATAAGGCCGACCCCGCTTAATAGCACATCTACTAAAGCACGGAAAAAGTTGCCATTAAGCAAAGCCGATGCGATTGAGAGGGGCTGTTTGTTTTTCCGACTATTTGTATCTTCCCATAAGTATTACGATTAAGCGGTGTCTGCTGTACTTGCATTTCAACGATCATATCGGTTATAAGGCTGAGGTCCAATATGTATGAGTGCTATGGTATGTATTATATCATGTATGAGTTGATTATTCTTGATGTTAAAAACTGATTTTCCAAGTATTGCTTCAAGTAATGTTGTTTTCCTAACCAAATAGAAAAGATTTTAACGTATTCATTCATTCATTCATTCATTCATTCATTCATTCATTCATTCATTCATTCATTCATTCACCGGGCAATCTACTTATTCATTCCTTTACTCAATATAGTTTCATTCATTCATTCATTCATTCATTCATTCATTCATTCATTCATTCATTCATTCATTCACTGGAGAGTTTGTTGCATGCTTTTAATTATAAATGTTTGGACTGCCTGTCTCATTCATTCATTCATTCATTCATTCATTCATTCATTCATTCATTCATTCATTCATTGGAGAGTCCGTTGCATGCTTTCAATCAAAATTCTTCGGACTGGTTGTCTCATTCATTCATTCATTCATTTAACCTCCATTATTCCATTCCAAAGACACATTCCCACAATTTTACCCTGAGATAAATAATTTCACAGTTTCGAATGTTACATCAGTGTAACTTACAGTGGCGATATGAAGAATGGAGGATTGACCATGCACACGGCACACTATCTCATCCACCAATCTGCGTGCATTAATTCGCGGGATGGGGAAGGGGATGGGGGAGGGTGGATGTCAATTTCTCGACTATGTTTATTAAATTTGGTGGATTTCCAGCATTCCACCCGTGCTTTTGATCATCAGCCTAGACATTTGGGAGAGTCCTATGATATTGCCTCTAAGTCAATCATAAACCTAAATCTTAACCTAAAACTTACGCCTATTTAGACTGCATACGTCTGACTGTTTGATTTCCTTCTTTTGCAATATTATAGGACACTCCTGCCTAAGGCTTGATTTAGGGTTAGGAACAGGATTAGAAAGATGTGGAAGAATTCTTAGACAATGATATAATTGGCTTGCTGAGTCCAAATATTTGCAGGAAGTTGACAGATGTGAGTGCAAGTATGCGGCTAAGCCCAAATGAGTACAATATTATACAGTTTCAGAATTTAGGTGGAAGCAAGGTGTCAGCTTGTTGAGGGGGACATGACACCAGTTCAAAACTAGGTCAACCTGCTGCTTTCTGTTTGGGTATGCTGTAGCTCCTAAATGCTATGGCTTGCCAGCGCCAAACATATCATAGTTTAGGTGAACAAAAATTTCAACGGCTCAGATTTTTCTTAAAACGCAAATAACATCCTGCATTCACCTACTTTCGCACTCAAGAGGGCAAACTCTGTCACTTTGGGTGACATTTGCTTGCACTCAGATTTGCCAAGTGATTTGAATGAGCAAGCCCAGTAATAATGTCCCTGCCCCTAATCCTAAACCAGTCTCTAGGGGAGAGTGTTCTACTATATTATTATTCCCTATAAACTTCGTCGGAGTTCCGGGTTCAATAAGAGTTCAAAGTAGTACTGTGTGCAAAAACGCACCTCTCTATTTTTACTTAAGTCTTACGCTGCACTATAGTTGTTTTGTTTTGCGGCAGTTGTTTTTTTATTTATTAATCTCCTGAAGTCAGCTGCCTTTTAACTTTTTTTTTGCACTTAATACATTCTCATTTTTCTAGCTGTTAATGGAAATTTGCATTCTTTAAACAAACCATGCAAAGAAGAACAGCTCCTCAAAAAGACAAGGCATGACAGGAAAGTAGACTGTGTCAACATTTATTGATCTCACCATTTGTTTTGTTTTACTTTGTGTAAAGTATTAAAATTTAGCGCCTTCATGTTTTGTTGCTTGAAAGAAAGAGGAGAAGAAATTTTGTTTCTCTGAATTGTCTCCCGTTGTTTGAGCAAGGTAAGTCGGTCTTCTGTTTCCTTTTATCATTGTGAATGGATTTGAAATAAATGACATTTGAATACAAACATTCGTAGCTTCTCGTGTTTTCATTTAGTTTCAAATGATGAAAGTGGTGGTTGTCTGTGTCGTCGACGCCGTCATGATGGTAGTGAGGATGGTGATGGTGGAGGTTGCAGTGGTACTTATGGTTTGCACATTGCTAATTTTGCACCCTTGATGCTTCCTTTGGTATCGCCAGTGCGATGATTGTGCATACGGCTCGTAGTGACAATGTGGTGGTAAAGACTGAAAACTTTCGGGATATTGAAAGTGGTGCTGTGGAATCTACTGACACTGCTTCAGTTACTTGTAATGACAAAGTATACATGCGATAGTTGTTGTTGTTGTTGTTGTTGTCGTTGTTGTTGTTGTTGTTGTTGTTGTTGATGGTGGTGGTGGTGGTGGTGGTGGTGGTGTAGTAGTTGTTCGTGTTGTTGTTGTTGTTGTTGTTGTTGTTGTTGTTGTTGTTGTTGTTGTTGTTGCTGCTGCTGCCGCTGTCTTGGTTCTGGATGATAGTGTGTTGATGGCAGTGGTAACGTCGTAACGATTATGGCGTTAGCAGCTGTAATTATGTAATGGTCTAAGAGTTGCGGTACATAAAACTAAGTTGATGTAATAATGGTGACTGTGATGGCAGTAGCTGTGGTGATGATAGTCTAATTGTGATAGTGAGATGAAGCTTGTCGTAGGCCTTGGTAGAGATGTCGCTTCTACTCACTAAGGTGGTGGTGGAAATGGACTTTTGCTGCTGTTGGGGTACAAAGCAGCTGCTGACAGCGTTTGTGGTGATTTTATCTTTGTGCGTAGAGGTAAGATACTGATGCTGCGAGAGTTTTTGGACCAGGGTTGTTGCTGTTGTAGATGACGGAAAAGATAATGCTGCAACTGCTGCTGCTGCTACTGCTGCTGCTGCTGCTTCTGGCTGAGATGAAATAGATACTAAACTTAAAAGAATTATGACATACATCACTATTTTGAGGGAACAGGATTGCTAAGTAAAGGTCTGAATGCTCTGAGAGAGAGAGAGAGAGGAGGAGGAAAGAGAGAGAGGGAGAGAGAGAGAGAGAGAGGGAGGGAGAGAGAGAGAGAGAGAGAGAAGAATGGCCAAAATAGTATAGGAAAGACAATCCAGAAATATTTTCCTTTAGTAACTAGAGTAACTTCCCCTCATTGCTGATGACAACACTATTCTGCGCCATCTTAGAAATGAAACAGGAAGTGACTTTTTTGTAGTGTCAACAAGAGACTGCCACAGCGGTAGTCTGATGTTTGATTACACAGAAAACATTAAACATTAATACACCACATTATTTGTACATCTTACGGAGTAGTAAGTCTCAGTATTGGATCTCAGAATGGCATGCGACATGCCATGTATGTCGTACATGGCGCTGTATGTCATTTCTATGCACATTGTCAACAGCAATAGTCGATCGAGCTCGTCATCTCACCACTGGAAACTCAACTTTTCAGCGGGTAAGAATGATTAAAAAAGAGGGAAGGAATTCCAAACACGTCCCTCACCAGAACTCATGCCTACTAACCTTAACCCCAGCCCTTTTGCCTATTGAGGCAGGGGCATCAGTTGAGTGAAGTTCCAAACTTTCATGGCTATCAATACAATAGAGGGGGCACCACACGCATAGGTAGACTGGCGAACTCGACATGCACACCGCTTTCTCCGACTTCACACACCAAATACTCAGTGACCTATCAGCCTATCTAGATAGATTTAGCAGCAATGAAAAGCTCAGTCTTTCCTCGTCAGTTTCATATATCAAAATCATTAGGCCTACATCTCAATGCGTAAAACATTCACATTGTAAATGTAATAGTAGAGTAATGCTACCCCATCGCGTACGGGAGCCTATCGCGTACACAAACAAAATTGTTTGCTATCGTCCTAAATCTTGCGTTTCAAACCGTAAATCTACCTGGCCAACAAAGTTTGTGATATAGATANAACATTAAACATTAATACACCACATTATTTGTACATCTTACGGAGTAGTAAGTCTCAGTATTGGATCTCAGAATGGCATGCGACATGCCATGTATGTCGTACATGGCGCTGTATGTCATTTCTATGCACATTGTCAACAGCAATAGTCGATCGAGCTCGTCATCTCACCACTGGAAACTCAACTTTTCAGCTGGTAAGAATGATTAAAAAAGAGGGAAGGAATTCCAAACAAGTCCCTCACCAGAACTCATGCCTACTAGTCTAACCTTAATCCCAGCCCTTTTGTCTATTGAGGCAGGGGCATCAGTTGAGTGAAATTCCAAACTTTCATGGCTATCAACAGATCAATACAATAGAGGGGGCACCACACGCATAGGAAGACTGGCGAACTCGACATGCACACCTTTCTCCGACTTCACACACCAAATACTCAGTGACCTATCGGCCTATCTAGATAAATTTAGCAGCAATGAAAAGCTCAGTCTTTCCTCGTCAGTTTCATATCAAAATCATTAGGCCTACATCTCAATGCGTAAAACATTCACATTGTAAATGTACTAATAATTAAATAACCCCGGCTAAGGACCAAGGGGTAGACGCGGCTTGTTTGCCTAACCGTGGCACCTGAAAACACACTTGCGCATACTGTGTTACGTAGGGTGGTGTTTGAACGGAATTTTCCATTGATGAAACTCATTATTAGTTCCCAAAACCATGTGACTTACTTAGAGAGATGAATGGACAGAGATCACGTGGCAGTTTGCTCAGTTTCTACGTTGTCTATGAGAAAAGTTACAGCGTATCAAGGTTTTTGAAGTGGTTTTTTAATGTCATCAACAACCAATTGCACCGATGAGTAATGTGACATATAAAGTTTATCCATATTCCTCAATGATACTAGACTAATTTCAATAATGAGATTGCACGTTTTGTATGAGAAAACTTTAAATTTCCATCCAATCCATGGTTGGCCCGATTTCACTGATGAGCTCTCGCAGTGTTCCTTTTGCCGCAGTTCAAGGGCAGATCACTCACGTTCTTTGCAGCATGTTGAATGTACACAAAGCGAGATATTGACATGCAGGGATGTTTATTTGCCCGCTGCATTTGATATTTGCATTAATAATTATGCCAAGAGTGGCTTTGAGACTTTGATATATTAATGAAACGCTTATAAAAATTACATTCGTAGACTTAAAACTTACAACCCCATTCTGGCTGACCTGGGGGACATGTGCACAGTCAACCAAGTCTAGCCACAATACAGTCGACTATGGGGCAGGGAGGCAGGATGGAAGCAGGGGTTTATGTTATTTTTCTGAGAGCATTGGTTGCTTTTTGTGGTTACAAACTGATGATGTTCAGTATAAGGGAATAAGCTTTGATTTGAGAGCTCCAAACTAAAATGTTTAGGTCAGTTCCCAGGCACATGTAGAGATCTAAACCAAGAGCCCTACACAGTGTGTCTGCATTATATCATGTTGCTACACTGCTAGACTAGCAATCTGCTAGTGCGCATTGGGCATTTGTAGGTCCAAATTGCATGCAGAGATAAAACTCAGCTTTGTAGTTAACTTTCACAATTTTCCTGAATAATATTCAGATGCTTTTATGATACATATGGAGAACATGGATTTTTATTTGTTATAGTAGTGTCTCGTATTTGCAGCCTCTCATGTTTTTTTATGAAGGGGAATTGCTAGGCTGGCCTACCTCCCCCCGCCACTGGCGAAACCCGTCACTGTCCGTAGCAGCTGACTGAAATTGCACGTAGGTGTTGATGCTTGAAACAGGAATTGGGATCATGAGGGGAAAGAGAGGGGTTGGAGGGAGGAGAGGGGTATGGATTCCACAAAGTAAAAATGTAATCATATAATCATAAGTCTCTACATAACGGAGTAGACTAGACTATCTCAAGAAAATATAGAGCGAGAGCCATATACACACAACAAATGATACACAAATCTTAGTGTCTCCCACTGTAAAACCAAAGATAAACAAAGCAAACCAGGTGTAGCTGTGGCTGTATGATGTCACACAGAGAGAGCGAGGAAAACAAGGCGGATGCAGTCACAGCCGGTCAAGGAATAAGCACGAGATTTGATTCGCGAAAAAGCGATTAGCAGGCATATGGTCTATAAGAGTCACCTTTGACGATTGCAATAAGTAATTGAATAAGTAAAGAAGTTAGAAAAGACTTAGTTGCACAGATATTGTAGTTTGTCTTATCATCAGGGAAACAACAGTCATCTTTAATTCCTTGCAACATATCCTCTCAGCCACCTGCAAATTTTGCAACAACAAAAAAAAAGAAGGTTGCAAACTTTAATATGTTAGCATTTAACTTATGTCTCTGTAACATTCCACTGTTCGCTGCATTCGGTCCCTATTCATACTGAGCTATTCTCTGTGGCCAGTGTTAGATCCCCCACGGTATAAAATTATGCCTGTCCTCATGTTCACAGCATATTGAGTAGGTTATAGGCTAAGATGCTCACCCGACCTCTTAGTCTTATTCCCACTTCCACAGCCATTACTTTATTCCAGCTTTTCTTAGTTGAAGTTGATTCTGTGACTCTTGGTTTTGCTAAGCTGGCACAAATTTAGACATATGTGAATCCTGCTAATTTATTGATAGATGCATCACTATTACAATGTGATGGCATGGTGTAATTCATAGATTTAGTGACAGAAGCTTCGACTACATTTTGTCTTGGAGTAAGTCCCCAATTCAAGTGTGGGGATCGAAATTTTACAGGGAATATTCTAGTTTATGAGAGAAAAGTGAATAAATGGCACAGAAGGAAAGGACACACTTTTTCCCCAAAATGTATCAAGTCATAACATTATTTATCAGCTAGACTAGAAAATAAATTAGTCTACTGTGTAGAGACTCAGAAGACTCAACCTTAGTAAATTTTCAGGTTCAGTTTGTTTATTTAGGTTGAAGCCAACCACATAACAATATATGGAACAATTCAGAAGGAATGGAAAAATGGAAATGGAAAAAAAATAAAGAAATAAGGAAAGCTAAATACATATGGTTGTAAGTAAAGTAAGTAGGTTATACTGTATGACAACTTTTTTTATAATGTCTAACCTGGCATAGGAACCTGGAAGTTCTAAGCATTTCAGCTTTGCAGTGACAACACCAGAAAGGGATACTGTGATTTCAGCACATGCTTTTTCAGTGGGGAAAACTTCCTGTACAATTTAACATCTTGTTGTAGGCTCATGTAGAGCAAACTAACCTTGTTTTTTCTTTTCAATCACCAGGAAAAGTGGAACCAGCAAAAGCTGAACCGGAAACCAACAGCAGCCGTGCCAGCAGTAGTAAGCATAACAGCACAAATAGCTCAGCNACACTGTGCGTATGGGGCTGGAGAATCTGC
>JAWQUT010000102.1:1104421-1136921 GCA_033807755.1 Ellobium chinense | reverse complement strand
CTTCGGAAAGTAAATTCCTGAGATTCTTATAAAAACAGTCTTTCATGTTTTTGTAAAGACAGATTTGCATGCAAAGACTTTAAGTTTTGACCTAAAATATGAATAAAAAACATCAGTTTGCAGTTTTACACAGAAAGAATTGTAGTGGTGGGGCCAATTAGGAACTGGCTTATTTCTGAATTGCATAGCTGATCTGAGTTTTTTGGGTTGTTTTTTTTTCTGTTTGCACCAGTAGAAATGCCAGCAGTTGTGTAGCACCATTTTGGAGTGTTTATCTCATAGATCCAGTTTAATTTATTATGCATTGTTTGAGTTTTCTGCACAGGTTTTATTTTGTACACTACCTAGGAGATTTGACTTTAATCCTTTGTTAGCAAATGTAGTATTTCATATTTGGTTTGCTATTTTTTTTCCTTTCTTTTGCATCCAATAGCCTAGAGCATAAATGCATTGTCTCCACTGAATAAATAACTCATGTTGGTAGTGGTAATATTTAAAAGCTATTCTATCAAAATAATGAAGCCCATCCTTTTAATATGTTTTTGGATCATATTCATAGCTGTATCCAAGTTTAGGAGTTAAGGCAATAATGTAGATGTGAGTTTGACCCTCTCTGACTCTATAGTACACAGATAACCTTTTTTCTTCTATGTTAATGTTTGCCACAAAATTGCAGCGGAGGTTTAAAATGAAGAAACATATCATTAAGGCATATGCAGGCTTTGAGGTCAATTTCATTTTGATGCTCTGATTTTCTAATCAGTAGTATTGGCTGGGGCAGATTCTATTTTAAGTCGTAATCAGCACTCTAACACTTGAGTATGAGCAACTGTTTACATAAGTAGAGTGATCATCTCGACTATGGTCTTAGAGGAACCAAATTCTTAATTAATTTATTATTAACCATACCAATGGTCCACTAGCAATTTAACTTCACATGAGAAGAGAGATCAGAAATCTTATTATAAGTCATCTAACAGGGATGCCAATTTTCCGGATAAATCCGGATTTCCGGATTTTTCGACATTTTTAGCGGCGGGAAAGAAAATCCGGATATTTCGGCGTTTTTGAGCGACGGAGAAAAAAAATCCAGCGTTATCCGGATACCATCCATAAAAATGAAATATGCAAAGGACGAATCGCACGAAAACCGGAAGTTCGACATTTTACAAACTTCCGGAATGCGCGCGCACATGCCTCTAACGAGGTCAGAGGGATACTGGTGCTATATTTAGCACTAGACCTCGCGGAAAGTGTAAACAGTGCGCTCGGTCATCAATCAAGAAAGGACAGTGATGTAAAATGAATAGTCCTACTCAGAATCCATTGTTTTCTATAAATTATATTTAGACTATTATTATAAATCTGATTACATCCGTAAGCTGAAAGAAGATGGATACGTGTAGTGCACACTGTGCAGTAATAAACTACGGCACACCAGGAAAAAAGGCACTAAGCTCTACGCTTCAAGGCTTCAAGGAATGGCCACATCGTAACATTAAGAGTAGGATTCCGGTGAGTTTCAAGGACATTAAAGAGAAAGAGAATGCAGCCAAGCTTTCAGCAGCTTTTTTGTGTCAAAGCACTACTCATTTGTGCATATTTTATCAGGACCAAACAAGAGATGACAAATGTAAGTTATGGGTAAAGAGATGGTTTAAGGAAAATAACGTGCACCTTGTTTGTTTAAATTTCACGATGATATATTCAGAAGTGAAATTATGAAAGAAAAATTAGATTTTTATCCTAAGTGACAGTTTGCAGTTCCCACTCACCCCTGTTATGGCTATTCCCTGCTGTGTGTAGATATATTAATTTCTATACTTTATCTGTGCAGAAGAAATTTAGGCCTTAAGTTATGTGGACACAATTCTAAAATTGACTTTTCTTTAACCTTTATTTGGTTTTAATGTCTACTTTAATGCCTTATAATTGTGGAAAATGATTCAGAATTAAAAGCACAACGGTTGGATTGGTTTCCATCGAAAATGTCGATACGCCGCGCACTCGAGCAATTTTCAGGATTTTTTTGGGGTCAGGCATTGGCATCCCTGATCTAAATATGCTTGTGCGACACTTAGTAAAACTTCTTCAGAAATTCTGCAGTGATCATTCTTTTTATATCACTGTTGTCACCCGACTTTTATTTGGAAAACTTGCTTAAAATTAAGGCTTATGTGATAAATGGGAAAGATAAAAGTGTGGATCTTAAGTTACAGTGGATAACTAAATTTGGAACTCACATTATGTATAAGGCTGGGCTTTAATAGTTTGACTGACGCACTAGTAACAAAAAGATATATACAATCATGGTTGGTTGAAATCACACCATTTGGTTATAGAAGCAATCATGAAGTCAGAAAATCATGTTTGGCTGTGCAAATTTTGGGGACCTTAACTTTTTGAAAGTACAGATAGTTGGTTTATGCTCTGAGCTGCTTTCATCATGAGTGTTTTAAGTTTGTAGATGCTTATGCTAGTTTTTAAGGTTATAAACAACAAAATGGGTTGTGATGAGGTCGTTTAACTTCTTATTATCAAGGTTTCAAGCTAGGGAATGAAAATGAAGTTTCAGAATATCAGATGCAGTCAAACTTCATTTTCATTTTTTATTCTTAGGTCACATAGAAATAGTAAATTTCAAGTTTTCTTACTTAATTAACTCATAGGGGTGAAGGGACCAGATAGTGAGCTTCCAGAGTGTATGGAAGACATCACACCAGAGGTGTACCTAAACAGTGTAGCTCAATTATTATTTCTATGAAGATCAGATATCGGGGACAAAACGAAAACTTTTTGGAACACCTACAATTGCATATATCTAATGAAGGAGAAATCATACCAGAGCTTTTCATGTAGATCTCTTAATCATTAACTCTCATAGTTTGCAGGAGACCCACAAAAAATGCAGCACAGACATACATTCGAGGGGTTTCTTCTGTAGATTTAGAGTACCAAGGATAGATTATTCTGTTGGGAGCATATGTGGAATTTATAAAAAGGATTTCCAGATGACAACTTCTGTATTATTCCTATTAAAAAGTTTGCATGTAATAATGGTAACCAGAGAGGGCCATTCTGAAAGGCTAGAAATGCCACTGATCCAACTGCAAAAAACTGCATTTACAGGGGACTCCCTCCCCCCAAAAAGGAAACTCTTGTCCCACCTCATTTGATAAACTGATTAATGATGCATGCAATTAGCTGTCTTGGAAACTACAACAGCTACAAGACAATAATCTAAAGGGACAGATAAAGATTATTAGGCTCTATGCAGTGGTGCCAAAATCTGAATTTGACCTAACCTGATGTATATGGTCTTATTCTGTCAAATGGCAGAGATATGAAATCGAAGTCAGTTATGGGACTGGTGACCATTTGCCATAGTTATGATGGTGAAAACATTTTGTTGATGTTTAAACAGTATTCATAAACAGGAACAACCTGTAAGTAATCGTCTGAAAAACTGGACTGTAAAATAATATGTACAGCTTGTTGAAACTTGGATTGGATTTGGCCCAGGAACAAAAAAATGTGAAAAAGGATATTATTTGTTCTGTACATTTGAAGGTAAAAGTAATCTTTGAAAAAGGTTGCTCAGTGTGCTTTTGTTTTACAAGGGGCAATTTCTCCCAGAAATTGGGTAATTTGTTGTTGTAGGGCTTGAAGCTCATTCTAAATACTGATATAGACCCCAAATGCGAGGGCAAAAACCATAGGTTTAATCTTAATTGCAACTCCTAAGGAGCATGAGGAAAGTTGCAGTTATGCAGAGGGTGGAGTTACATCTCCTGCAAGAAAGTGTCATGATTGCAAATTGTGATTAAATGATTGATGATGTGATTAAGCGATTGATCTATGTCAAATATAAAACTAGTCACCATATTTGAAACTCTTCCACCACAGCCTCCAGTGTTTGATTTACATAGCAGTGCATTGTGTTTCAGCACTTCAAGACTTTATTGTTATAATGAAAGGTAATATGATTGGTCTTGGCAGGTGTCAGAGATGTGTTCAGAGCCATAAGCTTAGTCTTAATCAAGTAATTTTGAGAATGATCTGACTGTGAAGAGGAGAATCTTTAAGTGAAATTGAGGAGTAAGTCTAGCTTTCCAAACCTGGATAAGTCAATTCTGAGTTCTTGTAAAAGATAAAGGGAAATATTGTAATTGCTCATAACAAACAGTGAAAGGGTAATCGCTCATTACAAATAGTGATGTTTTAGAGAATAATAGTGGTTAAGTGTACTTTTGATCAAAGTGGAAATTTGAATGTGATTCTGTTCATGACATGTACGTAGATTTTTTGGGGGCTGAAATTTGGGGATATTAGTAGGTCTAGCTTTCCTAACCTGGATAAGTCAATTTTCAACACTTGTATCGATAATTGCTCATTACAAATAGATTTTACTAAGTTTTTCCACAGAGATTAATAGTGGTTAAGTCTCTTCTCAGGCTAAGGAGAAGTTTGAATGTGGTTTTGTTCATGACATATAGATTTATTCATCAAAGAAAGGCTGAAAGTTTGGGGATATCAGCCATTCAGAAAAATATTCAGTAAATGTCAGAACGTCCTGAAAGTTTCTATTTTAGGCTATGTTTGTGTCGCCAGGGCATAAAATCACATAAGTGTTACGAACTAAGAAGGGATCAGCCTAAAGTCAAAACAAAATTTCAAAAAGTAGAATTCAAAATCAGCAATCAAGAGTGACTTTCTTATAGGTATTATGTTTTCTGAAAAGAAGTTTTAATTTATTAGACCAGAAGTTTTCAGTTTTAAGGTCAGTCTCAGTTTTGAGAACGGCATTTCTGAGTGCATCACAGTTTCATTTCAAGAAAGTATGAACTCATCCCGTTTTGGAAAGCCAGACTTCAGTTTGAAAATTTAACCCTTTGAGTGCCGACTTACAACAGTTTTTTTTCTGTTTTGAGAAAGTGCTCTTAAAATATTTTTGTGAAAATTTAAATCTCACATATTTTAAAATGTATTTCCATGGCTTTATCTGTACCCCCAGAAAATTGTGATCTCAAACTATTGCAGAGTTTCGCGTTTTGGACGTGTTGTTGCAATTTTGCAAACTTCTGCAAATTTAGACACCTTCTGCAAATTTGGTGCAAATATTGCTGATTTTGGCAAAACTGTGCACTTCTCCTACCAATGTTGCAATCCTTTGTGAACAGGACAAAAGAAAATGTGCCCCATTTCTACATTTTTGCAACATTTCAATAGTAAACAATGCAACATGGTGATAAATATATCAAAGCTATTTTTGCAACATTTTTACAAATTTTGGTGCAGTTTTTTCCACTTTCTGCATGCAAATTTTGCAATTCTTGGTGCAAATTTTTGGGGTTTGAAATGCAATTTTCCACAGGGACAGCTTTATTTAATATGAACTAAGTATAAAATCATTGAGATTTGTAGGTTTTCCTGTTGTGATTGCCAAAACAGTGGCCAAATCTGATCACTTTGGTGGTTTATTGCACTCCACTGCAAAACGACCTTCCTGACTCATCGCACTCAAAGGGTTAAGTGAACAAATTTCAGGAAACTTTCATTGCTCACTTTGTGCATTCAGGTAGGGCAGCCTTTTGTGTAAATGTGAAACCTCTAAATCTTTAGATCATTCTTTGGCTTATCAGGGTAGATTCCAAAAAGAAGGAAAAGAGCAGTTTTTGTTTTTGAATGCTTCCTTAATGCATATTTTTGTTTTATTTGGTTTGGTTTTTCTATGACTTTACATTCTGTGTTCTTAAATTTAGTCAAGATGCATTAGGAAAATTAATGTCTTCCCTATATACAGGCATGTCACTTTATGTAGTTTATATATTATATATTATGCAATGCACCCTGTTCTTCAGCTGTATTACTGCTAGCATCACAGCAGTATACCACCTCATTTGTAGTACATCTGACAAAAGTCTGTTTGATGTCATGTGTTTAGAATCACAAAACGTAGGGGGAAATAGGACACAATTCTAGAACTAGCAAAACACCACACAGCAAATGATTGAAAGTAAGTGAAACCAACACAAGATGATGCTGAAAAGGCATGAAGTATAGTCTGTAAGCAATCACATTGTGCACCTTGGTGTTGTTAGCCTTTCAAAACAACAGAGTATTCTGTTGCCAGCAGTGTTGTGAAGCAGACCCGACTCACCCGATGCAGCCAAAACACTGGATATTGGCAGATTCGTTTAGACCACTTGGAATTCAATATTTTAGGCAATGCCATGGACAAGTTTGAAAATTTGAGATTTAATACAGAAATTTAGGGCGCAGAGCTTTGTTACCAGATCCATGGAATTGGAGATCATGAGGTTCAGATTTGTTAGCTGTGATACAAAGTTTCAAGTCTACAGAGTTTGACATTACATGTACACTGCACATTTCACTGAACATTGTGGACAAAGAAAAGTGGGTAATCACATCGGCCGACAGTCTGAAGTACACAAGCATCACTGAACAACCTGCATGAGTGAAGAGTAGATTTGTAAAGAAAATATTTAAAGCAATTGATTTGGCAAGACACATTTATCATGACAATCGTCAAGTCATGATGCACATTTGCCTTATACACTGGTACATATCTGTGACTTACTGATTTTTGTTATTGTTTTTTTTTTTCATTGTACTTTTATAGAGGTAGGAATATTATTCACTCATTAATTTGTCCATCCACCCACCTTATTTAAATGTTTGCATTATCGCTAACAATTATTATGGTACGGTACAATGTTAAAACAGGCACAAGTGAGTGGAATGTCTTGAGTTCACAAAAAGACTGAACCCACAAAAATAGGAAAAGGAAGGAAACAGTTATGAAATTTCCTGTCATAGTATCATTTTATTGCACCACTGCTCTGATGCCAGAACAGATCATAAGCTGTTTTCAGAATATAGCTGTTACATTGCACTACAAATGGACAAAAATCTAGGTGTGATTATGCAGGCTTCTAAGAAATTGAATTTGGCATTGCTCACAGCTGAGTAATGTGAAGAAAACATGAGCTTTTCAATGTGCAAAAAGCAATAAATTAAAATCAGCTTGCAAAGAAAAACATGATCTCAGGTCCAGTCCATAACAAAGATAAAATGACTCCAGTCTCCTTTGTTGCTACCGGTATGTCTCCTTTTGTTATGCAGCAGACTGAGGAGCTCTTTCTGTTTTGAGCTTCCATCATCCATTTTAGTCCAAATCTTTATGGTACAACTGTAACAGGTTTATTTGTTTCTTTAATTTTATCTTTGATTTAGCTTGGGTGACATTCTGTGCTTTTAATAGGTTAAAAAAGTGTTCATAAGAGGATAGATCCAAGCTGTTGTTCAGATTTGGAGGTAAAGTTAGCAAATAGCATAATGGAGCATCGTTGCAGTGTTCATTGTAACTGAATTTATTGCCTTAATATAGTGTCTTGCAGCCTGTCATAATGAAGACTATGTCGCTAGACAATGAAGTGAAATATCAGGCTCTTAAGGAGATTAGGACCATCAAGTATCAACTTTTTGTCTCTTTAGGAAATTGTAAGTAGAATCTTTTTTGGTGAAAAAAAAAAGTACTATTTGATAGGTGAGTGGTAAGTAATTGGAAATGAATTTGATACTATATGAAGCAGATAAAATGACTTGTACTGTGTAAAATTGTTCATAAACTGCAGTTTTTCCTCAATTTCTTTTCACTGCATAGGGGCTGACCTCTCATCACTTCAGATGACTGTATCTTAGTCCTGGCTAATAGGAGATCTTAACTTTTTTTTTTAATAGATGAAAGTACACAAATTGGGCTTTCATATTATCTCCAGAATTTGATAAAGTCCTAAAGCAGCTTAGGACTAATTGTGACTGGTTGCAAGACAAATAAATAATAGGCATGGCATGCCTAGTGTTCATTTCAAGATACAGTTTATTGGCATATTTTTACATTCGAAATAGCTGCAAGGAGACAACAATATTACTCAAGAATCTTTCACTCAGTCAGCTTGATGTGTGCACTTTCATGTTGCTTGAGAGTTGGCACTTGGGGACTGTGAAGTGCAAGTAATTTAAGTTAGTTCTATTGAGGAATAGCGCACTGATTATAGCAATCTCAACCTGACACAATCATTGACATAGATTAGCTTATAAATGCTCTCAAGCACAATATCAATCTGAGGCACCCAGTGTAATAAAACAGTTTGTTTCTCTCTTGTTATGAAAAGTTTTAAGGGGTAATGTGAATTTTATATTCAGCATATTCGAATGTACTTAGATGTAGTAAGTTTTAACATGTTATTCAAGTTATTTTATAAGTGAATTCAATCCACTTTGACAGGATTTTGTCTTTACAAGTTTAGGCTTATGTATAGATAAACTACCTGTTTTAGTGGTAAGATATGATGCATCCGAATTGTTCACACTTTTTATTAAATACTATAGACTTGGGGGTATGTTATACATCTTTACCCGCAAGTTTCGGAATGAATTATTATTTGGAAGCAAATATAAACCAATTATCAATGTGTAGTTAGTTTTTAGAGTAAATTTTAGAAAATGTTGGTAACTCATTGCCTTATCTACTTATTTTCTTAGAGTCGAATTTAGAAAATGTTGGTAACTCATCATCTTAAACAGTTTTTTAAAGTAAATCTTAGAAAATACTGATAACTCATTGCATTTTTGAGTGACAGTCTTTGTTCTATTTACATGCATTTTAAGACACTGAACTCTGGTTTGCTGTATGGAATAATGTTGATGAGTCTGTCAAGGTGTAACCATTTTTGAGGAGAAAAGTGTAAACCCAATACCGGTAACTTATTGCTTTTTGTTTTCATTTTTTTTAAAGACACAGGCCTATTCAGTCTTATCAATACATTATTGATGAGGACCCTCTCACCTGTTTTATATTACAGTCTTGTATTACAGTCACACTAACACCAAGTTGTACCTTTTTTTTCTGACCAGAAGATATGACAAATATTATTATTATTATCATTCTAATTACTGGTAGAACAACCCTTTGAGATGTACATGCAAGACTTCTGTTGTTGTTTATGTTGCATCTATGAATAAAATAATGTGTATACTGCAGCAAAGTCTGTGTTTTTTGGTTGTTATGGGGCCCAGCCTCCTAATAAGAATAAGTATTAGATCACAGTATGAAGTATTTTTCGTGTTTAGTTACCCAAGCGGGTTTGCTGTCACATTATGTGAGTGGATACTTGATGGGGAAGAGCAAGGTCGCAGAGAGCAGCCCACGCAGATCCCGCAATGCGGAGGAAGTTGGCCGAGTGAGAGTTGGGGACCCCCAAAGAAAGGAGAAAAGAAATGCAAGATAACGAGAAAGGAAGATGAGAGGATGGGACGCCCAAGCGATGGTTTTGTGAGGTCGCAGCCGAGGTCAATACGACCCTGATGAAGAGTGGAGAAATTTAACACAAATTATGGCGGTGAATTCGGGGACTTGACGACTTTTTCACAATGGGACCTATGTAAGTTTACACCGGTGTCGCTCCACCGGAAGTAGAATGAAGATAAACAAAATGGCCGCCTTGATGAGTATGGCGACTGTAGACACAGACTTAGATGTTTCTTAGTTCTTATTTTTACCGTCCTTTCCCCCATTAAGCACCATGATGAGGATACTTCACACTCTTGTATGTATTTTGATGGCTTTGGTGCCACTGGTGCATTGCCAACTTATCGTGAATGCCAGAAACAAAGGTGGCCAGACGATTATTGAGAAAATCGCAGCAAACACTTCTGCAGACACAGTGACGCTGGAGTTTCTGAGCTCAGACGGAACTTTTGTCACCCAGTTCATCGATTTTAAATCAGTAAGTTTTTACTAGGTGATCTTAGGTCTATGTGGCAGCAGTGACATTGTAAGCATGAAGAAAATATTGTTTGGATCCACGAACAATTTATAAATAATGACAAATGAACGAATCTCCAGGCGGCTTTCTCTAACAACGGCACCGATTTAGTCGAAATATCGATATAGTCCATGGTTTGTCTATGACTAAATGAACTGTATTTTTATCATTGCGGTGCTTTCCTTAGACATTGCCCTCCAGGCTTCAGACAATTCAGAAGAATGGCCTGATCTTCCTATTCATGCTCCAGCGAGCATATTGAACTGCACGAAGAACATCAGCTCAGATTGGGAAGTGTTATGTCAGCAGACTAAGCCTATACCTGTATTAGACTTGATCTTCAACAAGTCACGGACACTGAGACAGACTACTGTTTATGTTCACTCAAGGCAACATTTTGTCCAACCAGTAGACTAGTCTAGATTCAGTCTGTGGAGACTAGGGTCTAGATATTTTTTCAGGTCTAGTGTAGATTTCTATCTACAAAGGCCATATTAAATCATGGAGCAGATAGGACAGGTATGTCCAGCAGCTCATTCATAAGAACCATCCACCAATTTTCTGCTTTCCATAACTCAGCCCAACATAATGTTAATCTAGACTAGATCTAGTATTGCTACCCAGTTTACTATCACTATCAGTCTTGATGGGCTGTGTTATGGTCAAGGAATATTATAATATAAGTGATAGATGTTGATGCAGCAGTTGCAACTGCACTTTGTCTAACTTAAGTGTCTGCAACTTATTACCATAGTGGTCCACATGTTTTGTTGTCGATGCATGATTAAAATCTCATGAATTAGATCACAATACAAACATTTTGAGTATCCTCAGATTCTAATGTCACATATTTTGACAGAACAGTTAGGATTCTAATTCTATATCACTTTAAAGAATATTTGTCATCATTATACACTTCAAAAGTGTTTGAGAATCAGAGCACAAGATATTCTTACCCAAAATCTTCAACAGCTGGCACTGACTGGCTGTAGTGTAGTGTTAGACTGGAAATTCAAAATATCTCAGAACTGAAGGAAAAATGCAGCATTTGGATGGTTCAGAAGATTTCTATCTGATCTATTCTAATGAGGCTCATATATCTTGTCAAAATTTCAAGAAAAATCCTCCTGCAGGATATTCAGCATGTTTACCCATGATATGTGTTGAAGAGGTTTCGTCATGTGATATGGAGACGAGGACACCACTCTTTTTGGCAGCTGTTTACAGTATAACTTTTGTAAATCGCATGACCTGATATGAAAATACTGTAATGAAAACTGGAAATAGAACTTTTATTTGCCCAGTAGGGAAATTGGGTTACAATGCCATACGTGTTTGCTACTAGTATTGTTGATGATTTCATAATAAAATCTGCATTGTCATAGATAGAATATATTTTTTGAAAAGTATGAGATATCAAGAAAAATTTGAAACCAGGCTAATATATTTTTATCTTTGGGAGGGTGGGAGAGGGGGGAAGAAATTTTCTTCTGTTGCAAGGTATCTTTCTCATTGATTACTCTGAAACTGAAAATGTTAACCTTGTTTTTTTTGACAATTGCAGGAGGTGCAGATATTCAGGATGTACATTCTAGGAGAAGAGGAACTGGGACAAACGGAGCCTCAAGTCCTCTGTTTCATGACACGATTTATGAGGAATGATTTTATTTCCTCTGATGCCATGTCCAAGCTTAGGCAGGTCAGTAATGCTGTATCATCATCATCTTCATCTTTATCATCATCATCATCATCTCTCTCTCTCTCTCTCTCTCTCTCTTTCTCTTTCTCTCTTTCTCTCTCATTCTTTCTCTCTCCCTATTTTTCTCTGTCTTTCTCTATGTCTGTCTGTCTGTCTGTCTGTCTGTCTGTCTGTCTGTCTGTCTGTCTGTGTTTCTCTCTCTCTCTCTCTCTCTCTCGCTCTCTTTCTCTCTCTCTCTCTCTCTCTATCTCCTTTTGCTTCTGCATTTTTTTTTTCAACAATAAGTTGTGATTTTTCAAGGGAAGGAGCCGGCCCCAGTTAAGGGTAGCACTGTTCTGTCATACAGGTTATAATTTATATAATATGATGCATAACTAATTAACTGCACTGGAAATTCAAAGCAAACTTGCTCATTGAAGTGTTGAATGATGCATTTTTCTCCCTCAGGGATGTTATTCTCCAGACAACCGTTCTAAGTAATCTAAGTGAAAGCACTACTAGTTGTTTAACACCAGATCTCACCCTTTTCTGTGTAGATATAAAGCTACATCAAATTAATGTAGATATAAAGCTACATCAAATTAATTCAAAGTGTCTTGTTAGTTTCTGATAACTCTGCATCAAGATAGACAAGACCTCATGGGATCATGCATAAAGATAAGTCTAAGAGACAATTGGGATAAATGTGTTGTCAAACAACAAATGTTATCGCAAATGAAACTTGACCATAGATGATCACCCTTTAGGGAGAAAATGCACCATAGCACTTTGGTGTGGAGTTTGCATAGAAAATCTAAAGCATTTATGCTGCTAAGTTTTACATCATGTTGCTTGCATCACATCTGGGATGATAGTGCCTCCCCTTTAACCAGATTTTCAGTATTTTGATGATAACAGTTGAAAAATCACTTACCTAACAAAAGTCATAACAATTTTCAGTTTTTGTTGTTTGTGGTCTCTTGTCTATGTTGATGGATTAGGGCATATTGCACATTATCAATCATGTTGCCAGATAAACAGAGTTACCACAAACCTGGAATATCAGGACAAGTCTTAGAAAATTGCCATGGACATTTCCAGGTCTGAAAACACCAGGACTTAGCAAAATTGGCAAGCGCTCATGGAAAAAAATTTTGAAAGTTCATGAACACTGGATTGAAAGTTCATTATTTTGTTTGGAACTACTCACTTGTGCATTGACCAGAGTGGAAACCTATTGAAGACCACATACATTTCATGCTAAGAAAAGTTACATCTTGTGGTTTTAAGTATGTTGTTATCATAGAGAAAAATATTAGACCACCTACATCACGGAAAAGTAAAAATTGTTTATCATTCCATTGCAGTCTTATTCTAAGATGTGTTTGGATGTCTTGCCAATGTGAAGGATGGGATATTGAAATTGCTTGGAAACTAATGGAAACTGCCTTAGCATCATGGTGAAGAAAAGAACTGGCTAACTCCCTTTCACTGTTTTGACCTGACTGCATCCTTCTATTACAGAAAAACCCCACAGCAATACGGACCCCTGAAGAAGAGCGAGACATGACCATCTATTCTCTAGATCTGACAGTCCACCTGGACAAGGCCTATGTGATCACCCCCCATGCTTTCAACATGTGCAGTGAGGCCAAGGATGGAATATATGCACAGGAGGCTGATCTCAGAACAATCTCAAAGTGTGAGTAGCAGCTTACAAATGTATTTTAGTGTTGATTTATTCAGGTAAATAGCATGTCACAAGAAAATCTGTCACTTAACAGACTTTCAAAAAGAAAATTTTGTTTTTGAATTGTTACAGAATTGGACTTGGGAGATCAGGATTTTGGGTTCGATTCCTGCTATGGTCATATTGTAAGAGTCTTGAGAAAGCATATTAATTCCATTTTTATTAGTTCACCTGGAATCTTGGAAAATACAATATTAATGATACAACAACATGACAAAAGTTAACCAACAAAGTCATGGCAGTTATACTGTTGATTGTTTCTGGGGTTGGACTGTATCAGGTAGAAAATCATCCATGCTGACATGAGTATTTTCTCAGGAATGTGTCACTCTGTCAACATAGTGAGAAAATTCAGGTTTTGACAGTCCAGTTGTTGGTCAGCATTAGCAGGTTTGAACATTTCTTTCCATGCTAATGATTTCCTTACTCATTTCATTTCAGCATTGGCCAAGGATTACATCACTCTCATCTCGGCCACCTCAGAACTCCTTCCCAGTAAATATGCCAGGTGTAGAGACTCCCCTGACCCAATGAAGCCTTGTACTTGTGAAGTGAGAGCATGCATTGGGTGGTATCCATGTGGATTAAAATATTGCCGCGGAACAGACTCCAGTGGGAAAGAGGTCAACTACCGGTGCGGTATTAAGACATGTAAACGGTGCTTGGCTTTTGTGTATGTGGCAAATCCCAAATTGAAATGTCTGTGGGATTTTTGATAAAGTGTGTGATGATGTGTGTTGAATCTTTGTAGCATGCAGTGTTTTCTCCAGATTATGTGAGTTGGGGAGAAAATTTCTCTTGTCACAGACTTGAGGGGGAGGGATGTAAATTTTTAGAGTGATCTTTAGTCTTTCCCTAATAATGCAAATTTTGTAATGCTGGTATATTTTTAGAGGGGATTTTGAAATTTAAGGGATGAATTGTGCAACTGTGCAGTCTGGAGAAAATACTTAGTGTGTGATGCCATCTCAAAAGTATGCTTGTTTCATGTAAATCAGTGTATGAAAAATGAGGCTATTTGTTGTATATGCCCATATGCACATCACTGTATGCATTGTGTGTCTCTAGTGTCAGTACCACTACTGATCAGGAAATTTCGGGAAAGAAGAGCCCCACTTTTTGTCACAACAATTTGTGTCACAGCAGAGCCTTGCATATAGCTGATACTGAAAAGAAATGTAAGGTGCTTTGAGACATTGTGAAATATACTCCAGTCAGTCTAGTATGATGAAATAGGTGTTTAAATAATCTTTATAAGATTTGGTTGTGACTGTACGAGTACTCAACTGCAAGAAGTGTATGAATGAAAATGGAAGGAATGTAAATACCTTGCAACAATTCAAAATGAGGCTTCAGTTACATTTTGACTGGATCTATTGTATATCAAAATTCATGGTTGTCTAATAAAAGGTTATTTCATGTACTTCATTAGGTTACTTTTGTTTGGTCAAAAATTTTAACTGGCATTATCCTGACTCAGAGTGTGATCTTTAAAGTGGCCAAGGGACTCACCCTTTTTACTAGTGGAAATTCCAAGAAAATTGATTAAAGAGCCATTTTTACCACATACGCCAGATAATCTGCTTGACAAGCATTCTAAAATCCCATAAAATCAATATTTTTTTCTGGAAAGGTCAGTTGAAGACTGGTTCTGATGCCAGCTCGAACATTTAAGTTCCCCACAATTATGTGAGAAATAAGATCTCTTCCAGCCTTTGAAAAGGCTGCTCACAATCTTGTTTTTTTCTTCACACTTTTTTTATGTGGAATAAAACATACATGAACAGGGATGATTTGTGCCATGAATGTTTCCTTAAGTTGTATCAATCTTTTGAAAGTTTCATTTGTGACTTTCATTTTCATGTGGATGTGTCTGTGTGTGTGTGCAAAAATTTCCCACTGATTCCTGACCAACCTTGTTTTGACTGTATTTCATACCAGGATTATTTCTTTTTGACGTTTAAATGGTTTACATTCAAAACAGATCATGAGATGTTTATCTTTTTCTTGAGACCAAAGTTTGAGCCATATGAAAATCAAAACTGAGCTAATTCTACATAATATTAATTTTGATGGCCTTGTGTGCTATTGCTATTGCGTTGCTTTTCAGTATTGGTGCTTTAGATCAACAGTAATGATTCAGCCTTATTTTAAGATTGTTATGTTCTTATTATGTTATGCGCTTATTAGAGAGCTTTTATTTTTCAAATTCAGTTTTTTTATGGAGAGTTTTAGCAGAGATAGGCATGCTCATGTTAATGTATATACTGTGTTGTTCACCCATGTACCCCAGCAGAGGTTTGAGTTTCCCTTCAATAAACTTGTTAAACTTTGCCATAATGATCTATGAGAGATCTGAACTTAAAGATGAAGTGTTCTAATATTACCACCTAGAATCATACTCTAAGTAACCAATTTGAAATGGTTGCTGTTCGAAAAGCAATGTACATAACTGAGTTATCTTGCCACAGAATAAATTTACATGAGTTATAGCCCTTGATCTAGGACTGCGCTAACTAGTAACAAGCTTTGATATTAATTCAGACAGTTAATGCTGAACAACTGTCGCAGTTTGCATGATACTAGTTTAGCACAGAGCTGCCAACCAGCACGATAAGAAAATGCGGCCTTGATACAAAGACTCGAGTCGTATGCTTCAATGACCCAAAAGATTTAAATGTAGAATATATTGCAAGAGTATCTCTACCTGGTCCACGTTAACACATAAAGTCATATGTGACTTAAAGAGATACATGTATTTATGTCTGTATTGGTCAACAGTAATGATTTGATGGTGTCTTTTGATTTTCCTTTTAATGTCAAGAAATGGTAGGTTTGTTTGTAGACATTGGTTGAAGCTACTGTATCTAGTGAGACTATGTATTGCAGCCTTTGGTGTTGTTTTTGTTCTTCTAGAAGGATGTGATTTGAATCTCTTCTGTTTGTGTCTAAAAACTATTTATGTAAACATGTTGTCTGTTGATTAACCATAATTGGGTAGAAAGATTTTAGGTTGAATTCCTGCCATGGTTTTATTTTAGGTGTCTTCGGAAAGTATTCATTCACATGTTCCTTAGTTGACCCGTTGTAAAAATACGTACCTGGCTTTATGCAGGGAAAGGTATGTTTTAATGCTAGTCTTTACTGCCTGCTATTGGCAACAGCACTGTATGCTCTCTGGGAAGTTGAGAATGGCCTTGAATGATATGGCCTACAGTGGTAACAATAATGTAATGTCACATGAACAGGCATTGGCTCGGACATGAGACTTTGAACCACATGATTATTATTATTATTATTATATCCAGTTTGGTACAAAAGTGAGGAAAATGGATGAAATAAGCTCCCATGTTATCAATATGGTAACTGCAGGGATGCAGGAAAAAACTAGTGAGATTACAGTATGTAAAGGGTGCAGTCAAGCGAAATAAGGAAAATAGGATTATGATTAGAGTGCAATCTAGAGGGATTGTCGTTTTCCATCTGCCTGCAATAAACATAATTCTGCTTTTTTATTTGTGTGCTTTGTTTGAAGTTCGGTCATTTGCTTCATTTCATGCACAGATTGTGATAAAATCTTAAGGCTGTTTACTTAATACAGTAATCCATGGGTGCACGAAATCTGAGTTCAATACTGAATATGTTTGACCATGCGTTCTGAAATGAAAATTTTTTTACTCTCTCTTATCAGATTTGAATATTGTTAGTAATAAGGAGATGGTCTATCCGTTTTCTGTATGTTCTGTTATGTTGTGGTTCAGTGGAATGGATTGTAGTTATGCTCAAACAGGCTTATTACGAAAACATAAGAAACTAGCGTTATTCCAGAACTGTTTTCCAAGCTTCAAAGTAATGGCTGGCTTCTAGTTTTGTTGCAGCAATAACACAGCGAGAGGAAAATGTTTGACTTCCGCTGACTATTATCAAAGTACCAGCTGAAGAAATATGAAAAAAAAATGAAGATTATAGTATGTTTGTAAAGTGTGCCTACCTTTTGTCATATGGATATTACAAAGTATACTTGATGCAAACCATTTTAGGGCCTCCCGTGAATTTTGTAATAAGCATGTTCGAGTGTGTTTGGTTCTGAGAATTTGTGAACTCTGAAAGTTTGAGTGAATATTATCAAATTGCACTGAGCCTGCAAGAACAGATAGCGTCAGTATGAAGCAAAACAACTAGTCTCTTTCTTCCTTTTCTACTTTCTCTTCCTCCTCCTTCATCTCTTCTTTGTCTTCTTTTTTCTCCTTATATTCTTCTTCTCCTTTTCTCCTTATATTCTTCTTCTCCTTCTTCTGCATCCACCATTTCTGTTCTCTGACTGTCCTATCTGGTTAGTGATATCAATGTTTCAGAGTTAAAATTGCCAATGTAATATGCTGATATTGTTCTGTGTAAAAAAAAATTCATATGCTTGTGTGTACCAAAATCTCTTACTTATGTTTGAGTGTGTTTTGTTCTGAGAATTTGTAAAATCTGATAGTTTGAAAAATAATATTGTATTATCAAACTGCATTGAGCGTCTGATAGTTTGAAAAATAATATTGTATTATCAAACTGCATTGAGCGTGCAAGAACAGTTACTATCCATATGATGCAAAAAATCAATAAGCCACATTTTGTGTCCTTCCTTTTCCTCATCCCCATCCTCCCTGTTTTTTTTCTTCTTTGTCTTCTTCTTTTTTTCTACTCATATTCTTCCTCTCCTTCTACTTTCAGTTTCACCATTTCTGTTCTCTGACTATCCTATCTGGTTAGTGAGATCTATTATCAATGTTTCAGGGTTAAAATTACAAATGTAATATGTTGATATTGTTCTGTGTAAATAAATTTCATATGCTTCTACCAAAATCTCTTGCTTATATGCCAGATGCTTTACCACTCTTTCTTAAAAGGTTTGTCACCACCCAGAAATAATTCTGTTGTAAGTCCTTAAAGTCATTTAGTGACGACTTACGACAGTGTAATTTCAGGACGGAGATGTGGTCTTTGTTACGAGTTATGCGTTCTCTATGTCCCAGTTTATGGTAGTCCTTTTCTTCTTAGTTGTTGTTTTTTTGTGTCTAGATGTGTGGTTTGTTTGCTGTGTGTGTGGGTGGTAGGGGAAGGGGGATAGCTCTTTCATAGTTTTCAGAGAGGCTTCTCCTGAACATCTTGACATGCTGTATATATAGGCCTTCTCTCATGACAGCACCCATTGGATGACTAGTCAAATATCAAATGAACTGTGTTATTACCAGAGGGTGCAGTCCTGAGAGATTGCATGTATATGCTTATTATATACAAAAGGTCCTGTAGACTGTACTTAAATATTTCAATAAAAGGAAGTTGAAGGTTACGAGAAATGATGACTTAAAAAAATTGCAGACAATGCAAGATCCAACTGATATGCTGACTATGCAAAATGTAGACGTGGAAATCGGTAATACTGTAGTGCTGAATGTAAGCTGGATCCAGATTTGATTACTGCTTGACAGTTGTCAAGATTTGGCAAGTCCACTATGAAGGTGAGTTCAGATCAAGTTCAGTTCATTAAGGGCAATGGGCTTAAAGTTCAAATCTGGCTCAGCTCCTTAAAAACTGAGTAGACTAGTTGTCAGTTCAGATCAGTTCCTCGTAGTTTTTGAAACTGACAATTGGTTCTGGTTTTTGACAAAGATGTCAAGTAAGCTGAAATTTGGGTAGAAAATTTAAAATTCAGATCAAGCACCCAAAATGATGGATTACAGCTCAGGTCGAGATCAATTCATCCAAAATAGCTATTCCAAGATTAAGTTCACGTAAAATGAACTTCAGTTCACGAATTGCGTTCATATGATCTCAGTTCTGCCCAACCCTTCAAGATTTACTAACGCATGTCTGACGCAGCCTGCACCCGATTACGATTACATTGATATCATTGCTTGCACAATTCGTAGTGTCGACTAGTGCAAGGCTAGGTCGGGATTTACGCCCGTGGTCAATCGGTAGATTGCTCAATATCGAATGGAAATAAGTACTTAGAGTGCAACAGACTGAGATGACAGAGTGCCGAAATTTTTCGGAAAACCTAGAAATTAAACCTTGTGACGCTACGTAGAATCAATTCTCATTTTCACATCATTACGCTGGGTGCGAAGGTCAAATAAATACTCATGCCAGCACCAACCGTTAGAGGCGGCGGTTGGATTTTGCATCCGGGTGTCAGGTGATCGGTCGACATAAAATACGTGGAACATGTAGGCCTTATAGTTTTAGGTTCAAGGAATGCGCTGGTGCTGGAATATTCGAAATTCCGGAATTTTTTTGTGCAACTTTTTCTCTTCATTTTGATATTCCGTGATATAGTCTATCTTTAAAGTATTAGACAGCCTGCTTTGTCATGCGTGCATTCGAGGGATGCCTGCGCAAAGGCCGTATCTCCCTTATATAATTCATATAACGATACGGTGTTTGCGCAGGCATCCCTCGCCGGGATTTTTTATTGTTGGTCTTTTTTTGTTTCCCCTAATCACCGGCACTGTGCTTTTTTTTTAATGCCGTTTTCTCAGAATAGTGAAAATTACTTTGGCCATTATCGAAGAACAGAGACAATATTATATTCCTGTGAAACTGCTTGAACATGGATGGAGAAATGACCTGAAACATTTATGCATACAGTCACATTCATCAATGCTGAAATTACTCTTCATCCTCTTCCTTCCTTCACTACCTCTCCCCTCCTCCTTCTCTCACTCATTAAGCTGCGGTTAAAAAAAAATACTGGTTTTTGCCACTTACATTGCCTGGTGCAAAAGTCCGAAATGAGCTCATGTCGAGGGAAAACGTACATGTACCAGCTTTTTCATTGGTGACCTTCTGTGAAGTACCCGAAAAAATAGTGTCCAATTTTTCTATAGAAATATTTCGCAGTTTCATATCGAACCCCGAGACGATTGAGGCTGGAGATCTAACGTTTTGACAGTCCAAATGTATCAAATCCCGAAATTTGGTCAGGGTGGTGTTTAACGACGTATTGCATCCAAGCGAGGAAATCCTCTACGCGCCGTAGTTTTTGGATTAAACTATTGATCTAGGATACATTTTTTTTTTTGGTTGATACGTGCCAGTCACAGTGAGGAAGGACGAACAACTACTAGTCTAGAGGTTTGTTAGAAATGTGACGTGTTTTGGATCACTGGGAATGAAAGCTTTTGAACGGCATTGTATTGAAGCCGGACGCAGCAAGAATCAACGATGGTATGAATGTTAATAAATGAGACAAATATACACGTATAGCAAATATCACTTGCAAGCAATGCATTATTTTCTGTCTCTTCCGCATTATCGCAACCATCTTGGCTTGCCTAGAGACTGATCCCTCCTTTGCTAAAGAAGAGGTCTGGCTTGCACTTTCGACACAATGTAGATACCAAACAGACAAACGCAGTCCTAGTGTGTATTTCACTTGTAGTATATCAGCCCCCACGCAAGCGACCTGCGTGCTTGACTTTTTTAATTCAAGGCTAGACAAAGGCTTGTTACCATCACTAACCGACTGCAACATGATCCTTCGTAATGCTTGACAACATTTGCCATGATATGATGGATGGATGGATGGATGGATGGATGGATGGATGGATGGATGGATGGATGGATGGTGTATAAGAAATCTTGTATATCTATGTTTGTAAATATTATAGGAGTACATTAATATGGAAGAAAGTAACTGGGGGATTATATGTAAGAAGAAGCGAGAATGATGACGCACGAAAGACACAGTGACTTGAATGAGAGACCATGAGAAAGTAACGATAAAGGGAAGTGGCCATTAATTCTAGCGCATGTTTCTTCTTTCTTTCTTTTTGCTCTAATTCTTCCCTTTTTTTTCTTTTTCTTCCTTTTCCCTTTCTCACTTCCTTGCTTTTGTCTTCTCTTTTATTTGAAGTATTCTGTATTGAAGTTGTGTTATTGACCCAGAGCCTAATAAAGACTTTGAATCTATGAACTAGACAAGGGCGGACGAACTCAGTTTTCCTTGTCACGGATTATTTGAAGTACCTGAGGCTGGAATCCATGCTACTCCGTGACCTGAGACTCATGATTCTTGTCTGCATAAACGTATGTATGTATGTATGTATGTATGTATGTATGTATGTATGTATGTATGTATGTATGTATGTATGTGTATGTGTGTGTGTGTGTGTGTGTGTGTGTGTGTGTGTGTGAGAGAGAGAGAGAGAGAGAGAGAGAGAGAGAGAGAGTGGTCTGGATCTGAGCTGTAATTATTTTGGGTGCTTGATCAGAACCTCAAATTTTCTACTTAAATTTCAGATTACTTCACATCTTTCTCGAATACCAGAACCAATTGACAATTTTTAAAAAAATACGAAGAACTGAATGAGAGAGAGATAGGATGGTAGGGAGGGAGAGTTAGATGCTGCAGTCGTATGACAGTACGGTTGTGACTGTAATTCATTTTATGTATTGTCTGTTATGCACCTGTACAAGAAAAATTTCCAAAAATGGATAAATAAAGTTGTATCTTATTTTATCTTAGATTTGCTCAATACGGAATGATTCAGCAGGTCCCAAGAATGAACCAGTCTTCAACAATCAACTCCTACAATGCTTACTTCGTTTAATAAATAACTAGTAGATTGATTGCGTCATCAAACCTTGCTTCCGAAAGTCAACAAATACATCAGCCAATAAAAATAAATTTAACAGACCATATCAGTCGGTCATATTTTTCTGACAATTGAAATGTAGAACGCGGAAGTAACGAAACTTGGGAATCGGACTCGTGACGGGTGACTGATTGATCGTGCATGCATGCATAATAGTCTAACTGAGAATAGTCTAGATCTATTTCATATTCGAGTGTATGAGTTTATGAGTGCACCATCCACTCACATGTTGAGGTGGTCGGTGCAACAGATGGCAGTAGCAAATCGATGTGGACTAACCAGCGTGTGCCTACACCGGATCTGACTCAGGACTTCTCGTTGCAGCTGTGTTTGCTTCCCTTTTCACAATGCAACTATTATGTCGTTTTCTGATGAAAGACCGTATATGCGAAATTAGGTCAAAGTCATATTTTGACACTTTTGTTACGGAACTCAAAATTCTCTATCTTTCCATCAGATGAATTGTTCATTAAGTTTCATAGTTTTTAACATAACCAATCGTAGGTGCCATTGATTAATGAATTTAAAAAATGCATAACACAGTTTAAGTTGTTNGGGGGGGGGGAGGTTCGTTTCCTGTAAAATGAAGGGTTGCACTCCACTGCGCTCCTGGCACATACTGTCTTTCTTCGTAAATCGACAGCATTTATCCACACTCAGACAGTTTTGTTTCTCAGTGCAGAATGGAACGGTTGTCCCACAATGAGACCACAGCGAAAATAATTATGGTGTCACACATCATAAATCCAGTCATGACCCGGAGTCAAAGCATTTAACCGGGTTTATCGCACTGGAGAATAACAATATACAAGTACAGCTGACACCGCCTGAGTGCATTCACGAACATCCGCTTAATCACAACATTTCTCATGTAACAGTATACTGGAAACAAAGATTATAAAAGTAGGCTGAAAACAAAGCCCAGAAAAAATAAAAGACCTTTCTGCAGCTTTTGGAAACTGGGTGAAATGACAGATCATGACATTTGCTTTGGAGTTGGAGTCTATCCTGTGAGAGTCATGTTTACCTTGCTCTTCTAAAGAGCGCTAGGTGGTGTTGTAGTCGCTGTTTAAGCCGAGTGTACAATGTAGTTACTTTTAAGTCTTTGGTGGAGCCTCGATATTAAGAACTCATTTAATAAGTATGTCCCGTTATTAAGTATGAATTTCATGCATACCAATCAATTACTGTCTTATCTTTTCGTTATTTAGGTGGACCTCGATATTAAGTACACCTCAGTAGCGAAATATACTTTTCCATGCACCATGGGCATCCTTATTATCGAGGTTTCTGTGAGCTGTATAAACTACTTTTTTTTTTTAAAGGGATTTTGCACAAAGCTGTGTAAGTTTATTTGTTTACCTGCTTTGTTCAAATTTCCTTTGTGGATTACAAATTCGATACTAAGTACAGCTCAATACTAAATATACTTCTCCATGCACCAGGGGCATACATAATTATCGCCTTCCTGTGAACTATACTGGTTACAAAGAAACAAAAAAATAGAACGATATTGTATAGAGCCATGTAAGTTTATTTTTCGACCGAGTTTGCTCAGATTTGCTGTGTGGGCTACACATCAACCACACATGACCTTTGATACCCCGGCCTCGGAGATGATTGAAAATGGATATCCTCACAACCAACTGATCTGTAAAACGTTTGATTTTTTTTTTATAAATCATAATTTATGCGGCTCGGGGCACACCGGATCCGTCTGGCTAGGTGCATGTCAGCATAGTGTGTTAGTTTGCATACTAAGATTGGCAAGTTGACTATATGAAGCCAATCCCCTAAATTCGCTTCTTTTTGTATTTCAAGGACGTGTGGCGTGTCCTCACACTGTTATTGACCTGTTAGCTGGGGAGTGTGAATGCTTATAGGTATGGTTCGAAGATTTATTTCCCGCAAATATGCGGACCTCATCTAGTTTTTTTGTTTGTTTTTTTTAATATAAGACCATGCTCCCGAGGGGGTTAACGATATTAGCGCTATTTTTTATAAAAACACCTATGAGCAAAATAATAACTCGGTTAATAGGTTACGTACACAGGCTAGCGCCCGCCCGCGCGACTTCATACTTTTAATACCCCATCAGGCTTGATCACTTTAGGACTCTCTCAACTCCCTGAGAAGCATGCAGTGCCGCTGCCTTTTCTAGTCGCTGATCTCTAGCCGTTTTACAATATCTTCCACTGCCTATAGCCAGATATCCATTATACAGACGGGTTGACTGGAGAACATGTAAATGAAGTGCTTTTCCGAGGCACTTAAACATTGTTACCGTTTTCAGGAATCGAACCCACGACCTTTTGATCTTGAATCCATTACAGTAAACATTCGGTCAGGTTGCTCTAAATCCCCTTTCCTGATACAGTTTTGCTTGGGTTTACATGGGAAACAACCCTGCACTTAGGCCAAATCCATACCCTAGAAAGTGCAAGGACTCTAACACAAAGAGCATCCAGCGAAGAATTCTGGTGCTTGTTCTTCTACTGGCGATATGATTTGATCGCTGTCCATTACTTTCCGCTGATTGTGACAACAGCTTTAACAAGTTAATTACCAACAAAAACAGAAAAAAAAGTCATATTTATAACAGTGGTACGTAGGCGAATAGTATTATAACCGGACAGCACATGAACAAATGAAACATTCTGCATACATAAACATTTTCTCATAATTACACAAACCTTTCACAGTGTACAATTCATTTTTAACATTTTAATATCTAGCTTGTCCACCTAATTTCATATAAATTCCTTACAGCCGCTTATGCTTCATATTCATGACTCCTATTCTCCTTAATGAAATGTTCGTAGCATAGATTGATGTCGATATACTTCCCTATCATAACGAAAACTTGCCTATTAATTTCTAGTTAAACCATTCACTAGACTTATAGTAAATACCTACTACCATGTCTGATCAGTATTTCTTATTTATAAATTTATTCCCTCCAGCAACCAGTACTTCATATGAGCAAATGAATTTCATGTCCTAAACTGTTATAATCATGATATCTTCTATTTTCAAGCTCTGTTCCTTTCCACGCCCCGTTCTCATTATTAATTTGTTATTACATGTAAATTTTGTTATTTTATTTCTAAGTCGGAATGACATTAAATCCAGATAATCTTCACATTTCATTTCATATATCCCAGACATCTCTAAATTCCTTCTATACTGGAATTCTCTACTTCTCCCCTACATTTCTGTATAGGTTTATCTATTAAATATTTGGCAACTTTAAAACACATGTGTCAATTTTTCGGACAAACTACCACAGCTGGAGACTTCAAATTTGGCAGGAGGGTACAAAAAGATATACTGGTCATCATGTCGTCCTTTTTAGTTTTTACAAAATTTTTCGGTCCTTTAACGGCTATTGGCAATCCCGATCAGGAAACGAAACAAAATTTCTCTAGCTGATGACGTCATCAGAATTTGCGTATACGGAAGTATTAATCGGCGGGCATGTCAGTCGCGTCGCCGTCATGCCGGGGTGAGAGGTGGGGATGGAGAGACACACATACACACAATAAGAAAACTATACAGTGCAAGTTTGGTCTTCCCTTTCTTCACGCCAACCTTCTCCCCGACGGGGCAGGGACATCAGCTATTCTTTCAATATTCCTTTCTAATTCTTCAGTGTTTTTTTTTCAAACTGCAAAACGCCTGGGCCCTCTTCAAATCTCGGCTTTGTGCTGCTGTTTCTCTGCCAGGTTCTGGGAGCAAAAAGTTTATTGAGGTCCGGTCATATCCAATTGTATATGAGCGAAAGTAACACTTACGTTCTCAACAATTAATTCATTCGCTCACTCCTCCAAACAACTGTACCATCCTTTCCATACTCACTCGTACACTTCTCTCTCTCTCTCTCTCTCTCTCTCTCTCTCTCTCTCTCCCCGTCTCTTTTTCTGACTCACTAATGGCATGACAATATTTTGTAGCTATAATTACCTTGCTGACCATTTCTTATTCAAATATCCCTGTACTTATCCTATTAAGTTTCATGTTGATCGGCTCATTACTTATTAATTTATCATATTTGTAAACAAACACAAAACTCCGGTGCGCGGGTAAAAACATTAGTAACCAACATTGTAAACAAAGAGCGCTGCATAATCGCATAGTCCCTTCTTTCGCAAAGTGTAAATGCTTTAGTGAAGCATTGAATTAGTCGTGTCAGCAGTAACAGAAGGCTGCTCTTCGTTCTCAGTCAGTTTCAGAAGCAGGTAAAGATTGCAAACGCGCAAATCTTTTTGCTATGAATAACTATGTATTGTTGACTGCTGTCACTCAAGCCTTAATTTTCGTTGGCCAGTATTAGAGATAAGCATTTGAGTTACAAAATATAAGTTATCTTTAATAGCCACGATAAGTAAAGTTTTGTTTTTTGTGGGGGTTTTTTTGTGACTTGTCGTTTGGCCCACCCCCATGAAAATCCAGTTAGGGTTTCAGGCAATTTCCAGAGAACAAAGATTAGCTCATTGGCAGGCCCTATCTCTCTCCAGCCCCTGACCCAGAATAGTGCCGCTTTAAGGCAGCCTAAACTAGCCAGAAAAGTGACAATTAAATGCATCAGAATATGCCAAGGTCACTTGGCCCCTGGGAGGGAGAAAAAAATGACCTGAGAAATCTAACATCTTTAGTAGCAAGTCCAAGCTAAGTGATATCAATGGTAACACGTGTTTGTGACCAAGAGCTAGAGCGCTTGTCTCTTGTTGTAAAAAGGCGTGGGTTTGAATAAGCTAACGACAGGTTTTTCCTTGGGTAGCTTTCGCAATATTTAAAGGACACCCACGTGTCGCCTGCCTGAGGAAAGTTAGATTCTCGTTGATTCAAGGCTATAATTGTGCTGACCAAGTAAGTTAAAACACACAAACAAACGAAATATTTCAAAAATGCTGACAACATATTGGGGTCAAGGGGACCCTAAGGGTTGACATAGGTTGCCTCCCGTTTTTTTGGGCACTTGCACAAGAGTGTAATGACCGAATGACGTCACTATGCTCTCCTTTATGTAAGGCATATCAGTGAATAAATTAAATCAGGACTTCGTGTGTATGGTTTCCTTTTATGAACGAAAGGAGCTGTCCTTTTATTCTGTGGTGATCTCTGGGAGATTCGAAGTATCGGAAGTAGAATTCTCTCATCAAGCAAAGCTTGCTGGGACTGATGGGAAAGAGCAAGAAAAGAGTGCGCTGACTTGCGAATGGTGTTTGCTATGCTTGTATCTTTGCCTCATTTATTAACATGCAGACCACAGTTGATTCTTGAAAATCTGCCTACGGCACAAGGGTGCTGCTAAAAACGTTCATTAAAAATTTGAAGTCGTAGATGGTGGCAACCATAACAGCCGTACTTCTACTGCTGGTATAATTTTTTGAAACTTGCAAAGTTTCTAATTAACGTCTACGCTCCGTCCACTTCCGCAAAGGCTAAAACACGGGAACAAGAAACATAATCCTGCCCAGTTGGCTTGTTCGCTAGAGGTTACAGGCCTGTAACTGTGTCCTACAACTTAGGGGTTATATTTCATCTCCCCTTTTCCCTCTTTTGGCATGTGCCCTGCTTCCAGTAANAAGTCTTAAAATTTGGGCCACATAATGAGCTTCAATCTGGTATGGGTCTGGGTGAAAGTTAAAACTTTGGGTCCAAAGGGCAGCTCAAAATGCTAATATAGCCCATAAAGGAAAAAAGGGTCCAATCCCATTACAGGTCTGTAACCTAGAGTAACTTCCTCTAAAAGAAAAACAAGGAGATGGAACAAGAAGTCACTGACCTCACGAAGAAGGATTAGATTTCAAACTCTGCATACAATCTATTTCTCCTCTATATCCGTTTGACCTTCAAAAGTCCTCGAGATTTTTTTTTCTTTTAGTTCAGCTCTTCTTTTGCTATGATATCATCATAGCTGACAAAATGTCTTTTGATATGATTACTGACGGCTCATTGCCGAACTTGGATAATAAGCTGCGTTCATGACAAAGACTTTGCTACTGTGCACGATTAGGTAAAGGTATGAAGATGCCAATGTATTTTTCACTGTTGGCTATATTAGGTTTTACACCTCTCATTAACTTATCCTGGGGTGCCGTGTCAAAATACTTTCCAAACATGTTGTTCAGCTCTTCCTCCAAATTTTGACACAAAGAAAAATGCACCTGAACCAGTTAGATTTTGAGAACTTAGGCAGTGAAGCGGACAACCTAATATTTTAGGCCTTTTCACTCAGTAAATAGGGTAACCTTACCCACCTAGCAACAACCACAAATTTTACACTTGAGTGACTAAACTTCACCTATTCTGAGTCTACACATATATTTGCACCTATCTAAGCTTTTGAAATTAAAATCCAAACCCTTCCCCCCTCCCCATGGCCAATTTTCTGATTTTATAGGGACTATTTAATTGCATAATTTTATGCCAGGTGCTACTGGCATCTTCATACCTAGATCTATAGGTAACATATCCTTCCTGGTGGCGGTTTGTTATTAAGTGCAATCCGTGCAGTGCCGGGTAGCATTTATAAGCAAAGACAATAAAAAAACTGTTTAAACAGATACAACGACCAAGCTAAATGGAGACGCATTTATCGTGCTTTGTTGTTTACAGTCAAACTGCCATTCAACTTGCGCACTATGCTCATAACACTTATATAGGCCCTCGTTCGCTCTCTCATATGAAAAGGGAGAGGTAATGGTTGCACGGGTACTTCTAGGGATCACGAGACTCCACTACTTATGGCTAAAATTAATGCGTGTTTAAATTTACTATAATTATGACTGAGTTTTAAAATATGTCTGCACAGGAAGATCTTGAAGGTCTGCCGGCGGTTCGTGACTTTAAGTGCTATGGCATCAATAGCCTTAAAGAAGAAAGCGTCATGCTGGGTCTTCTAGCAAGGCCTGACAAAGCAGTGGGTGGAATTACGTCATTAATTTTTTCGTTCTTCCCACTCCGCCTACGGTGTTCCTCTGGAAATAAAATATGGATCGCTTTTGTTCAACCCTTTTCAGTTTTATCTGCATTCGTGATAGGATTATGCAAGGCTTGTCCAAAAACCAGATTTCAAAACTGTATGCACACAGTGACACCCATTGTAAATCCTGATCAATAAGGAAGCACTGTTTATTTAAATCTAGGAGTAGGACGCCTTTTCGCACGAGTTCGCTCATTTTTTTATATTTTTTTTTTGCACTTCTGAGTTCCTGAGATGCCACATGATTATGTTCGTGCAGGCTTGCCCTTGGATATCAGCAGCGGCTATTCTCTGCAGTGCAGCCACAAGGCTAAGCCAGTATTGCCAGTTTGGTCACGTGCAATTTCCCCTACAGTGAGAGTGATTTTTTTTTTTCTTTGATATATTTCCCTAGCCACGATGTTGAATCAAAGTTGGTAGGGGAAAGAATGCTATAATTTGAATGTTTAAAATGGAAATCAGGCATTTTATTTCAGTCCACGGTTTGTCCCAACAATTTATGAAATCCAGTTTTCCTCTAGAAAGGAGAAAATGACTTTTCGTAAAACCATTTCACCCTACCTAGAAAAAAATCCCTGGGAGTGGAAAAAACTTCATTACGCTGTGATTCAAAGGAGGCTTTTGCTTCCGAGACTTGTCATGATGTGTGCTGTCTTAAGACAAAAAGGTCATATATATATACACAACCATTTGTAGTGCATAAGTTACTCTTTCTCATACAAACGGTAGAGGTTATCAAAATGTGGGCACACTGTGGGCACTACCAGAGGCAGAATGCATAATCCTTCCATTAGTTGACAACTCGCAAGACATTAGCAGTTTTCACTGTGGGTAACGCAATACATTAATTACCGTATGGATTATGCATACACGACCACAGATATGATAGGCAAGTTAGTTCCCACTACACTCGCAAACTGCAGTCTTAGATTTGCTGAATCTGTGGAAAAGGGCTCTTTACAGTGTGAATATACCATTCTGAAACGCCACGTAGACGACAATCGGTTTATTTCCTCTTTTTTTCATTGTAAATCGAACAAGGCTGAGCTCCGCAGTGGCCTTATATTATATGTATGAATTATGATCCTATAATCCTTTCGTTAATCGGCTCATTGCGTTAACTTAAACTATGGTAATCATTACTCATGTTTCAGGGATTTCTCCTGATTACTGCAATGCGTTAATTAACGAAAGATTATGCAATCCGCCGCAGGTCTGGCAAGGCGTGACACGGGCTATGTTTGTTTGGTCCCGGTGGGTGCGTGATAGAGGCGTGCCTTTAATTCTGTCGGGGGGTCCCTCGGAGACTCTAAGCGACGGAAGTGTCAATCTCTGAGCCAGCCCAAGATGACTGCGACTGATGCGGAAGAGCTAGAAAAGAATGAGCTGACTTGCATGTGATGTTTGCTGTATTTACATCTTTGTCTCATTCATTAGCATTCATACCACAGTTGATTCTTGCCACATCCTCCTTCGACACAAGGCCCTTAATTTTGTTCATTCGCTCATTCTGTCGCTCTATTCACCCATTCATTTGGTCATCCATCCACCACACGGTCTTTTCATCTTTATAGATTATGTTGTGGTCATGATACAATACTGAAGGGGAAGCAATGACTGGATGCCTAAGATCTGAGAGAGAATGAGCGCCCCCCCACCCCCGAGTAGTTTAAAGTAATTATTGTACATGTTTATTACGTAATGCATACAGCCATTGCCCCTAACAAGACTTCAAATAATACCCCAGAAGGCCAGATCATTTATGGCCTTTCTGAACTTCCTAAGGAGCATACAGAACCCTGTCATTTTCATAAGCTTTGATCACTGGCATCCTGACAAAAGCCTCCACTGCTTCTAGCGAGGTATCCACTTTTGAAGAAAAGTGCTCTTGAAGGTAATGTGAATGAAATCCTTCCCCAAATACGTGCATCATGACCATAAAATGAACTGTACCCAGGAACCTTTAATCCTGCATGCAACCACCATGGCTTTCGGTCAGGCTGCCCCTAACAGAGTGGCTTTATCAGTTTGTTTTGCTTTCTTGACTCCTAATCTCCAGTTATCAATAAATCAATTTTATCTGTTTTCAGTTGCAGTTAAAGTTTGACAATGGAGATCGGTGATATGTGTTTTTGTTTGTGAAGTTGTTTGTGGATTGACGAGGGAGGGGGGGTTGTCCTTAAACAAGATCACAGTAATAAATCATGCCACGCACTTTTATGTTTTCTTGAATACCAGAGCAAGAGTTGGCTACTTTCTTAGATCGAAGGGCTTGTCCTAAAACAAGCCCAAAGTAGCAAAACATGTCACACACTTTTTAAGTTTTCTTGGATGCAAACGCAAGGCTTAGCTTCTTAAATCTAGACCGGGGCCCTGTAATAATATAGCATGTTTCTGACTTCATGTAGCTTACTGTGGTCTAGTTTTTGTTCGGTATCACTGGATCTTCTATACGCCTAGTGGAGAAACGATTAACCCTTTTGTAACATTAGAGCTGGTATTAGTCGCATAAACCACTATCTACGGCTGATGCGCAAGACGGTTTCTGTTGTCACTCCCACCCCAGCCGGGAGAAATTCTGGCCGGTCTAGTTCGGTTAGTATTAAAACGGTTTTGTTAGATATCGTTGTATGTTCTCTGCGCCCGGTACAGATTCGGATTAACCCTTGTAGCATTAGAGCTGTGTTAGTCGCATGGCGGTTTTAGTTGTCACTCCCGCCCCAACCGGGAGAAACTCATACCTGTCTAGTTCGGTTGGTATCATAGAGGTTCTGTTCGGCATCATCTGATCTCCTTTGGGCCCATTGCAGAAACAGATTAACCCTTTTGTAGCACTAGAGCCGGATTTAGTCGCTATAATCACTATCTACGGATGATGAGGATGACGATGATCAGTCGTCACTTCCTGTCCAACCGGGAAAAGCTCAGGCCGGTCTAGTTCAGGTCAGTATCAAAGCGGTCACCGGCCCAGCGAGGTAATAACATGGTATGATTGGCTGATTCGACCAGGAGCACTAATCGTGCCTGGCTCAGGGCCCTGGAGCAATAAATGCCGAGGGTTCCCTTCTATGACAACAAACTTCCGTGTTCTTGAGTGGTGTGGGACCACTTGGTTCCTTTATGAGATAGATAATCCATACAGGCTATTGTCATTTTGGTTAATCACCTGACAAATATAATGTCAGTCATTGGTGGATTTAGACATGGGCTGGATAGACATAAGTCCAGAATCCCATGCATTTAGAGAGGCCGAAGCTGCAGGACGGGCAGAATGTTTCTGCAGAGGAAGAACATGTGGATGAAAAGAAAGGGTGTGAGAGAATGAGAAAGAGGGACGACAGGTTTGAGTAAAGGTAGGACGCATGCTGATTGTTTAACTTTTTCGTTATGAGGCGGTTGCTATGATCTGACTGATTTTGCACCAGACATGGCCGTAAAAACATGCGATAAAACAGAGCTCTGATCAGTCTTCCTTCGGGACCCCCATAATTACGAGTATAAATCAACCAAAGGAATTCTTTCCAAAAATTATTATTGATATTCTCTCTCTCTCTCTCTCTCTCTCTCTCTCTCTCTCTCTCTCTC
>JAWQUT010000102.1:1069475-1085239 GCA_033807755.1 Ellobium chinense | reverse complement strand
GGGGGGGGGGAAGAGAGAAACGTGATAGTTCACTATTCCCTCCCTCCCAGCGCCGGGATACTTCAGCTAATATAATAAAAATATTTGGGCGTGTGTAACCTTGCCTGAGCCTTTACTGGCGGCCATATACTATGTAATACTCACACAAACGAAAAGCCACCTATCTATCTATCTATCTATCTATCTATATATCTATCTATCTATCTATCTATCTATCTATCTATCTATCTATCTATCTATCCAATCATCCATCCATCCATCCATCCATCCAATCCCACACACACGATACCAACATAGCTAAAGTACATACGTTATGTAATATTCTTGTCTCACAAATACACTTTCACTTGATGAAAGGTGTAATTTCACTGCCGAATGGTCTATATAATCAAGTACTCCTCAAATTTTGAAATGTTGTTAACAGAATCATGTCTCGTAATAAGCCATAAAGGCCAATGCTGATTCAGAACATCATAATGATAATAATAATAATAATAATAATAATAATAATATAATAATGCGGTTTATAAGTCTCGTATCCAGTGACTTCACCCTAATAATACCCCAGCAGGTCTGATTACTCTAGGATTTTCTCAGCTTCTGGGGGAGCATAAAGTGCCGCTGTCATTTACAGGCTCTGATCACTAGCATTCTGACAAAATCTTCCACTGCCTACAGCTAAGTACAAACGGATGGACTGAGGAAAATATGAATGAAATGCTTTCCCAAGGCACTCACAACATGACCGTGGTCAGGAATCAAACCCACGACCTTTAGATCTTGATTTCAAAGCATTAACCGTTCGTCACGCTGCTTCATGATATGTTGTTCATTGTCAGGATCAGCCCTAGTCTTTTTTGGCCCCTATATCAGAACTAGACATTCCTAATCTTCCAATATTGGCATGATTAAGAGAGATCGAGAAGAACATGGCACCCCTATGGCAGAAAATGAAGTGGCCTGCCGTAGAGCAGAGAAAAAGCGAAAGGAAGTTGAATGCAGGGTTAGGCAAGTTCAGGGCAAAAAGTGAGTTCAGATCAAGTTCAGTTCAGTAAGGGATAAAGTCCTAATTATTAATGTTAACTTAATTTCCATAAAACTGGGTAGTTTTTAGATCAAATCAGTTCCTGTTGGTTTTTTGTAACTGACATTTGGTTCAGATTTCCGAGATAAATGTGAACTGAACTAAAATTTAGTTAGAAAAATTAAAGTTCAGATGAAGCACCCAAAAATAACCACAGTTCAGATCCAGATCAGTTTGTCCTAAATATCTAATGAGCACAGCTCAACTCAAATTCAAGTGAACAAGTTCACGTACTGCGTTCGGATAACCTCAGTTCTTCCCATCCCTCGTTGAATGCTTCTTGTAATCAGACCTTCACTTTGACTATGAGCACAGCTCAAATTCACGTGAACTTAAGTTCATGAACTGCGTTCAGATAATCTCCCCGTCCATGGTTGAATGGTTCCTGTAATCAGACCTTCACTTTGACTATGATGTATATGAATTTCTTTCAGTGTGATAAATCATTAAGCCGAACACCAATGAGTCAAACAGGCCACTGTGCAATTTATGATGAGTTCTGGGACAAACTTTTGTGATATTTTTTATTTTCATAGGTCGTATAATCTAATTTGTAAACTCAGCGCACGATCCAAAATTGAGAGGAAAACTCAACGGTTGAAACTTGAAACCCACATGAGGGGATTAGGTTTTATGTCGTGTTGGCAGGTTGACCTTTTTATAGCTTAGTTTTGTTCTTGTTCTCGTATCATCATGTTGTTATATGTAAATATTGCTTTGTTGTGTTGTTGTTGTTGTTGTTGTTGTCGTCGTCGTATGTTGTTGTTGTTGTTGTATATTGTTGTTGTTGTTGCTTGTTGTTGTTGTTGTTGTTGTTGTTGTTGTTGTATATTGTTATTTTTCTGTTGCTTTATTGTTTTTCTGTTGTTGTTGTTGTTGTTGTTGTTGTTGTTGTTGTTGTTTTTGTTATTGTTGTTTTTGTTGTTGCTGATAATGATTTGTTGTTGTTGTTGTTGTATTGTTCGTGTTCTTGTTTTTGTTGTTCTTGTTCTTGTTGTTCTTGTTCCTATTTTTAATATTTTGTTATTGCTTTTGTGTTGTTGTTGTTGTTGTTGTTGTTGTTGTTGTCGTTGTTGTTGTTGTTGTTCTTCTTCTTCTTCTTCTTCTTCTTTTTCTTCTTCTTCTTCTTCTTCAATAAGTAGAGATAATACCAACAACGCCATTTCTATCCGATTATGATTCCCTGATAAAACAAACTCCAGACTTCGCCCCTGCATAATTCATCTGGCAAATATTCACATTTCGATCTAGATTTAATTTGAACGAACAAAGAAACACTTTCCAGCATACATAACTGCCTCCTTGTAAAAAGCAACAACAACTAAGAAAATGTCCTCGTTCTGAGATAAGCACTCTCCATTCTAGAAAGGAAACAAAGTATGGATTTGTTAGTATACATTTAACTCTCCCATAATCTCACGTTACCGCCTTGCGAATGTCGTAATGATCAACAGGGACTGTCTGCTGTTCTAGATTTTGACCTCCCATTCTACGATGTCTCGTCAAACCGGTTACAGGAAATTCCCAAGTGCAAGATTTGATCAGTCTTTTGGAGACGGTGAAACAGAAAAAAAAAACCGAAGCTTCTGTTGATATGCAATTAAATTTCATGCTGAGGCGTTTATCATCAGCAGTTTGGATTGTGGTTGGCTATTGACTGGCGCGCCAGGCAGTCGCTTGATAACGTTTCAGGTGAATTGAATTTAATGTGTTTGTATGGTTCCATGATCAAAAACTGAAGACCGCAGAACAGCCGTCTTAAAGATTCCGCCAGGTAAGAAAACAGTTACATTTAAGATTTCATTTCATGCTTTTAATGCTATTAATAATAGTCCCTGTCTTTTCTGGCAAGGTTTAGAAGTTCCCTTTTATGAGCCAGAAAGATCATTAAGGTTTTTTAGGGGGCGGCGTGGCCAGCGGCTGTGGTCTTTACGATCTGAAGACTGCCAAGTCTTAGAGATGTGGGTTCGGTTCTGAGTCGGGCGGTTTATATACTCTTGCGCTCTTGATAAAAATACATGACTCCCTATTCTTACTCCACTCAGATATAAATTAGTACCTGGCTTTAGAGCTGGGGCGCTGCATTGCGGCGACTTGGATGACTCTCTCTCTGTCTGTCTCTCTCTCTCTCTCTCTCTCTCTCTCTCATTCTTCTCATTCTCTGTCTCTTTTCCTCTGTCTCTTTCTCTATCTCTCTTTCTCTATCTCTGTCTCTCTTTCTCTCTCATTCCGCAAAACAGGGCGCTTTAGCAAGAACTTGAAAAAAATCAAGTGATATGGACTCCAGTTCGTTGGCATTACTAGTGTTGCCACTTTTATGATGAAATAATCACAGATATATGTTGTTATAACCATGTAGAACATCCGCCATTTATTTCAAAGTTGAGGGTACTGTAATTATCGTTAAGTTTGGGTGGGTTTTTTTTCAATTTTTTCCCCCTGAATTTCGAGATATGATACGAACATTTTGTATAGCTTCAGTAGGGTGATGTTATTTTGGGACTTCATGCAACAGTCTTCTCACTGATTCTATGAAACAATATGGCGGGCAGAATGACGTCACCATTACTAGTAGTTTTATGTCATGTAGCCACAGTTCTCCCTGCACATGCAAGAATATCACTGGATGATGCAAACTGGTGCAGTTTATTGCACACAAGACTAACTCCCCATTTTACAAATGGGCAGGCAGGCAACGCACCAGCGGCGAAAGAATACCTAGCACACCGAAAGGCATGCATTAGACTCTGTGAAAAGTTGGACGATTGGCGAATCGGGCGGACTGAAAAGATCTATTGGAGATTGTATTTCGTTGCTATACACATTCTTTTTTTTTTTAAAGCGTAAAAAAAAATAAAGAGGACTGATGTGTATAGTTACCTTTTGTGTATTTTTCTACGAATTTAGGTGAAAACCGCATGTGTGTACGTTACGTAGTTCTCGAGAAATCTGTGACACAAATTTGGCTGAAGCGTTTTATTAATATAGATTAGCCATATAGACTGGGCTACGCTTGATTGGTCCCTGCAATATGACAAAATAGGAAGCCACACCCTTTCCTTGTATTCTGTGGCCAGTCTTTAGCAAGGGGTTCGGTTCTTCGTTGGTGCCGGTCAGTAACAGTGTGAAAGGGTGCACACTTGCAAAAGGTTTGTTAAAAATGTGTCGCATTTTGTACAAAACCGGAAGAAAAACCTCGGCAATATGGCAGCACCCATCTACGGTTTTAAATCTTTCAGTGGAACATATTAAAAATTGCCTTGTGTCTAAGAAGGATGTGGCAAGAATAAGTGATGTCTGTATGTTAATGAATGAGGCAATGATAATTACAGCAAACGCCGCGTGAGCAAGTCAGTGTACTGTCTTGCATTTCTTCGGCATTAATCTCAACCATCTCGGTTTGTTTAGAGACTTAATACTACCTCTCCTAGAAGGGGTGTGGCTTTCCATTTTGTCAAACTGCAGCAACCAAACAAAGGAAGCCTTGGCTCTATTATTTGCATGTTTTTCTCTTTTGCCACTTTGTTTGGCCCACACCAAGGTGTGTATGGTGACGCATCGGTTATGATGCGTGACCCAATCAAGGAAGTCGTGCATAGACTCTTTCGAATCTGGTTCTATGGCTGAATTGGAATCACATTATTTTGGGTCTTTTGGTAACAATCTTCCAATTAAGGTATGAAGATGCCAATGTATTTTTCACTGTTGGCTATATTAGGTTTTACACCTCTCATTAACTTATCCTGGGGTGCCGTGTCAAAATACTTTCCAAACATGTTGTTTAGCTCTTCCTCCAAATTTTGACACAAAGAAAAATGAACCTGAACCAGTTAGATTTTGAGAACTTAGGCAGTGAAGCAGACACCCTAATATTTTAGGCCTTTTCACTTAGTATACATGGTAACCCTTCCCACCTAGCAACAATCCCAAATTTTATACTTGAGTGACTAAACCTCACTTATTCTGAGTCTACACATATATTTGCACCTATCTAAGCCTTTGAAATTAAAATCCAACCACTTCCCTCCCTCCCATGGCCAATTTTCTGATTTTATAGGGACTATTTAAAATTGCATATTTTTATGCCAGGTGCTATTGGCATCTTCATACCTTAATTATCTTGTCGGCAAAGTGACGTCATCAGTTTATTTTCTTCCCGGTAATCCAGTGACAAAATGGCGGGCGTCTTAGCTCAGCTTATGGGCAAGGAAGTAACACACATCTGTCAACGACGGTAGAAAGTGAGCTTGGTTTGTCTACACAGAACTTGCAAAAGTGTAACCAACGATTTTTTTTTTATGGATGAGGCACGAGAGGAGCACATTGGGTTGATGAGAAGAAAAGGGATGTGAGGGCATCGGACTGTGATGATATATAATCATAATCTACAGTCCAGCCATGGGAGATAACTAGGGCTCAGTGCAAGCACAGACTGATAAAAATGGTGATGGAAACCTGGGGGTACAAATACCCTGAGGCTAATCTAAAACTCTGTGAGGGAATTGACATGGGTTTCAAGGGACCTTGAGAAGTTCAGTGATCCTTGGATCCTTCCAGAGACACGGCGGAGTCGTTAAACCAAATGTCCTATCTGCCACAAACTTAATCTGTCACATATATATAATGTTTGCTCATATTATGTACACCTGAACATTAAACGTAATGGTTATTGGTTTCGAGATGGGAGGGGGTAAACACTTCTTCTGGTGGTGAGGCGAGGGTGGGTAGGGAGAGAAGGACTTAGACACCTTTCCTCCTCTACCCCTTTACCTCAAACGTCCCCCTCTTGTCTGCGCCTCTGGAAAACATGGCGTAAGCGTGTGGACGTGCTACTTAATGACTGGATTGACACGATGTGTCATGATGGCGGTTTCCGACCTTCTTTTCGAACTGGTCTAGTTTGTCGCCTTTTTTTTGAAGTAGTCGTCATTGTTTATCAAGGCCTGTTAAGGTTTTATTGGTACAGTGTGTGCTTCTTTCGGTAGTAACGAAGGTAGCGGAGAAAGGTCCAGATATGGGGAGAGGCTTTTGGATGATGTGTGCAGAGAATAGGCCTAGATAAAAAAAAATTTAGGTGCTGGCAACAGCTAGTAGTGGTTGCGAGAAAGGTGAACCCCCCCCCCCTTCCCCACCCCCGATAAAAACCTGGGAGGGGCTCAGCTTTAGAAGTTTCAGAGACGACGAGAGATAGTCTGGGACCATAAAAGGCAAGAAAAGGGAGGGTACCCACGTTTCATTTCTCCCCGCCCAGGGCGTGGTACCCTTGTTTCCTCCACTGGCAACAGCTGTGATAGAATGATAATACTTGTAGATCATCCGTAATCTCGCTCGAGTTGAGCGAGTTGACATTACATGAATATTACGAGGTGCGATTCAGAAATCCACAATCTGTGACTATAAGGGCTCAAAGACTTACGTCTTGATTTGACATCCATCCAATCTTCTTCGAAGTACTCCATTTTGGAGTCAGCGTCGCTACCAAGCTTAGGATACTCCTGTGAGCCCCGGCTGCGTTTGTTTGGTCTCTGCAGTCTGACACAGTGGGAAACCACACCCCTTCCTTGTATTCTGTGGGCAGTCGTTAGCAAAGGGTTGGCTTCTGGTTGGTGCGTGCCAGTTACAGTGAGGAAGAGTACACACCAACCACAGGTTTGTTAGAAATGTGGCGTCTTTTGTACAAAACCGGAAGAAAACTCTCGGCAACATGGCGGCAACCATCTACGGTTTCAAATTTGTTTGTGGAACATCTTATCAACAGCTTTGATTTGTGTCGGAAGAGAATGTGGCAAGAATCAACGGTGGTCTGTACGCTAATGAATGAGGCGAAGATATAAGTAGAACAAACGCTTCTCGCCAGTCAGTGCATTGTTGTTTTTTTTTGTCTCTTCCGCATTAGTCGCAGTCATCTTGGCTTGCCTACAGACAAAAACTTCATTTGCTAAGGAAAATGTGTGGCTACCCATTTTATCAAATTGCAGGAACCAAACAGCATGTCTGTCTTTATCTCCTCTATTATCATAAATCTCCGTCGCTTCCGCTGATTTTTCCCGTGGAAAGAGAAAGACATAACATTGGCGCTGTCCGCAGGTCAGAATGACAATGCTGACTTTCACTGACGGGTCAGGAGGCGGTGGACTCAAGTAATAAGATCGGGCTAGGTTTATTTGATTCTTGCAATTTGACAAAATTATGGGAAGCCACACCCTTTTTGTGACAAAGGAAGTATCAGTCTCGAGGCAAGCCAAGATGGTTGCGACTGATACAGAAGCGACAGGAAACAAAATACTGACTTGCGAGTGGTGTTTGCTATACTTATATATCTTTGCCTCATTCATTGGCATACCGACCACCATTGATTCTTGCCACATCCTCCTCCGACCCAAGGCTGTTATTGACATGTTCCAGTAACAAATCTTAAACCGTAGATGGCTGCCGCCATGTTGCCGAGCTTTCTCTTCCGGTTTTGTACATTTCTACCAAAAGTCTAGTAGATGTGCACCCTCCCTCACTATGACTGGCAAGCACTAACCAGGAGTACTGCCCACGGAATACAAGATATCGGTTGGGGGGGGGNTTGGGGGGGGGGGGCATTTTGTTAAACTCCTGAGACCCAAAAAACACAGACTAGCCCAGAAGCGGCATGCAAAGAGACACAACGACTCACTGTTACGTCACGACAACATGCGAAAGCACTGTACTCTCAGAATTCAGCTGTTATTGGCCTAAACAGAACATGACCAATATCCCCATCCTCCGCAAATTATACCGGATTTGGCTCAATGAATTTTTCCTTATCCCAGTGAGGAAAGTTTAGCACAAGGGAAGGATGAACTCATTTTGCGCGCAAATGTTGAAAACGGACAAACTTTGGGCGCACCCAATTTGCGCACAGTCAAAAAAAAAAAAACCGCACTGGCAACTCGATTTCTGGGTAATCGACGAAGTTTTATACTATATGATCACTTCTGTATCTGTAGTACAACGGGCCAAGCATTTCTTGTTCGTACAGCTCCATTCTTTTGTTATATTTGTGGTTTTGTCTAAACGAAATTAGTAGTTTCAATCAGCAAGCCAGATTTGCCTCCATTCGTAGTAAATATGCCCATAATACTGTGAGTATTAGTGCGAAAGTAGCAACAAAGTAATTAGACTTTTCAAATTGTTGTGCTTTTATACGCAGGACTGTGTCACGTATCTTAGTTTTGTCTTAGAAAATTGATGAAGTGAGTTGAAAATCTGTACATTTGCACGAACAACAGGCTTTAAAATGAATAAAAACACAAGCTCAAGTACAAAAAAGAAACAGGTGAAGGATGTGAATGTTTGTCGTCAGTGTATGCGTGAAAGAATCTAAGTAAGAGTCTACGGGAGTTGAATGATGTGTAAGGGAAAGCATGTCGTGAATTCTCTCAACACACTACTCGTATGTGGATTAAGAGAGAAACTGGGATTCAAATCCCTTTGATTAAATATAATCGAAATGTATATAAAAAAAAAATTCGATACCACCATTTATAAAATTATGGACATGAACAAAAGAATTTAGTGCGCGCAAAACGGGTGGAATTTGGGCTACCTGAGTGCGCTCAAATCGGGAAGAATTGTTTAAATGATTAAGTTCTCAAAACGGGTGCACCGCAAGGGAATGAAATCTGAGATTACAGCTGAGGTATAGGCAGGATCGTAGATGGTGCTTGACATACATAAAGATACCTGATACATAAAGATCTCTAGAGGTGCTTCTAGACTTGACATTGTGCTGATTTCTGATAGCCTACTTTGAAAGTGATAAAAATGATAATAAAGGTGGAGCAAAGTGGCCGAGAGGTTACAGCTTTGGACTCAAGATCAAAATGTCGTGTGTTCGATTCCCGATCATAAATGGTCATGTTGTAGATGGCTTGGGAAACCATTTCATTCACATTTTCCTTTCCCACTTTGTAAAATGGGTACCTGGCTATAGGCTAAAGCAGATGACTATGTCAGAATGCTGGTGATTAGCGCCTGACTGTAAGTATGAAGATTCCAATGTTTTTTTTCACTGTTGGCTATATTAGGTTTTACATCTCTCATTAACTTATCCAGGGGTCCCAAGCTAAAATGTTTTCCAAACATGTTGTTTAGCTCTTCTTTCAAATTTTGACACAAAGAAAAAATTCCCCTAAACCAATTAGATTTTGAGAACTTGGGCAGCGAAGTAGGGTATCTAATATTTTAGGCCATTTCACTCAGTAAACAAGATAACCTTACCCACTTAGCCACAACCACAAATTTTATACTTGAGGGGCTAAACTCCACCTATTCTGAGTCTACTCATGTTTTGCACTTATCTAAGCCTTTGAAATTAAAATCCAACGCCTTTCTCCCCTCCCCATGGCCAGTTTTCTGATTTTATAGGGACTATTTAAAATTGCACTTTTTTTTTTTTATGCCAGGTGCTATAGGCATCTTCATACCTGTAAATGGCAGCGCCACTGTATGGGCTGAGAAAGTCCTAGAGTGATCGGGCATGCTAGGGTAATAATATTGTGAAATCTTGTTAGTGGGCATTAGCCTATAGAGTAATTCTACGATCTGCCTTTTATAGGTACAGTCTGATCAAAAGTTTCTGCTTTATTTGAAGACGGAAAAGCAAGACCAGGTCCTTTCATTTGGAATATTCTACTGGAGCACAATATCCGATATTCGAGCGATTATGGTTTTTCTTGTTTTTTGTTTTTTTTATGAATGGTGTAGTGGTGGGATGGGGGTGNNTAAGCGTGTTTTGCAGGTTATATTAGATCTAATCGCACTTCGTAATAAACGTAATAAAATATGTAAGAACATGTTATGACTTGCCAAGAGTTTCGTAATATCTCTATTTTCGAATTACGTGTTTTTGTAATGAATGTCTTCGAGTAATTATCAACAGACCCGACTTGAAATTTTTAAACAAAAATATACCAGTATCTGCACTCGACCTAGTTTATGGAATACGGCCTTATACGTTAACACGGTCCATGGGTTATGCACATACAAAAATACAAACACTGTACACTTGAAAAGCCTTCTATTATTTGCTCTGTGGGAAAGTATTTTACAGTGCAAACAATGCTATGTATCTCATTCATAATATATACACAAAGAACATTTGACATCATACATATATATGCAAATGCACAATGTTACAAATGAAACACGCATTTGTACATGATAAAATCATTCAGCAGTGCCGTGGTTCCCTCCCTCCTCATATGCCCCCTTCCCACCTCCCCGTCCCTCCGAGATCTAGGACTAAGTTCTCATTAATTTTATACCTGAATAGAGTGAGGATTGCATGATAAGTATCTTTACCAAGGAACTACAGGAATTTTGTTTCTTTTTTTTTTTTTTGGAGCGAATTTTACTTGCGAAAACTACTTCCTTTCGTAAAAATGGATGGTCCTTTCCAAGATTTTCAAAGGGCTTAGTACAAAATTTGAGTAAGAGGCGGTAATCCTTGAAGGAAACGCAATATCCAACAGATGGTCACGGACAGGTGAACATCAGTAACGGACGCAGATGGACGGATCCAAAAGACGGACACCAATAGACAGACACCAACAGGAGGGCACCAACATATACACACCAACAGACAGACACCAACATATACACACCAAGAGACAAACGCCAACAGGAGGAGGACACCAACATTATACATACCAAGAGACAGACACCAAGAGAATGACAGACAGACGGACCCCAGCAGACGGACACCCATAGTCGGAAATCGACTTTTTTTTTCGCTCATTAAAAGAAAAAGAAAAGGGGCCGGGAAATCTGTATTTCTTTTACAGAAAAAAACAACGGGGTTTCCTAAATTATACTGGTATCGAGACCACACAGCAATAGCCCTCACTAGCATGTGATAAAATTCCAAAACTTCACACTTAATTTACAGTCGTCGATTTCGGCTCAATCTATGCATTTCAAAATTTTGGCTCAGTCTACATTTTTCGACTATGGTTCAATCTCCATATTGATAATTTGGCTCATAATTCTATTTTTGACCCAATCAATATCTATTAACATATTGTTATTTTGATTCCTATTTTGATTTTGGCCCAATTTACATATTTCTACTCTAGCTCATATTTCGATTTTGACTCAATCTCCATAATGATATTTCGATTTTGGGGGAATCTACATGATACATATCTTCCGCTGGGGCTTAATCTACAATATCTCGGAGCAAAATGGCGAGCAAAAAAACTACGGACACTCTTAGCCCACTTAATGTTTAACTGACTCACATGTGAAATTCGAAGCTCAAATAACCCGCACCTTCACAACACTGTAATATTTCTATTTGGACATTGATTCTCTTCCCCCTCAACCTTCTGTGCTTGTGTGTTTGTGTTCCCAACCCGTCCCTGTTCACCAACACCCACTGGCCTACATCTGGGGAGATCCGCTGAACCCCTTTTTGGACTCCTGCTTGCTTTCTTTCTCGTGATCAACTTTGTCACAGGGGTTTTCGTGCCTTGCTGGGAGGTTAAGACCCTTGTTCGGCGCTTTCAAGTTGTGTGGCTCAATGTTTTGATTAGTCTGTCTTTGTTGGTTGTCCGAGAGGCTATGGATTGTCAAGAGCGTATCATCATTATCATCACCGTCATCATCATTATCGTCGTCATCATTATCTTGTTGGTGGTCACGGTTATATGTGTGAAGAGCGTAATCATCACTTTGGGGGCCTCCCCCCTCCCCCCTCTCCTCCCTCAACCCCACAACCTGACCCGGCGAAAAGTTCAAGCTTCTTTAAACTTTTTTCTCTTTTTTCGCACTTCGTTTTGATTGACTGTAGTCCGGACTTTATTTATGATTCTGTTAAACCGGCAACACATGGTGAGCTTCTAAACATAAATTATGGATCGGAGAAATGTAAACGAAATAAATAAATAAATGAACCTATCCTCATTGGCGATAGCGGTGGCGCAGCAAATTAATGCTGTTCATTAAGTATATTTATATTATTTGTTGCAGTCTACATTAAAAGTTCAAACAACATTGATGGTTTGTGACACGTCCAATATCTTTCTACTACAGTTAACAGGCTATTGCCCAAAATTAGATTTACCTCGATAGCTCGTTCAGCAGCTTTACTTTCTTTGGATGGGGCCAACATTGATTTACCCAACAGAACACAAATATTGTATACGTAGTTGCAATAAATTTTTGGCATGATAAAAGTTAGCATCTATCGCATATAACATTACAGTACAGTATCCCTATTACCACCTCTGCTATCACTTCTACCACTATTACCACACCACCACTTCTCCTGCTAACTGCATTTCAGCAACAACAACAACAACAACTGTAATTACTATCACTTCAAATAATTCGACTACTATTACTACTTCTAGTACTACTGCTACACCTACTACTATTACTAATACTGCTGCTAAGGCTGCTGCCACTTCAACCATTACTAATAGCATACTATTATTTCTGCTGCTACTCCTACTACTGCTACTATTACATTTACAATAACAACAACTCCCACTGAGTGCTACTATTGCCGCTACTACTACGTTTCCTACAGCAAAAACACTACATATTATAACATGTATTCTGCTGCTGATGCACACCAAAACCACCACCACCGCCACCACCAGCAATTGCTGTTGTTGCTACTATGACCACTCCTGCTGCTACAGTTGTCTGATAATATTTATAAATTTGCATGTTGTGTTAACATCCTCTTCTTCACATTCCACCATCCCTCGTTCTCAGAAATTTCGCACACGAGATAAAGCCATGACATCCAACCATGTTGTTAAAGACACATTTTGGTCTACTGCAGTTTAAAAACCTGGGAAAAAAAATCCAACTTAACTTTTCAGATTTTAGCACAGAGGTGCCACGACACATTACCGAAATCGTACCAGATTTTTTTAAAGCTTATTCGTGTCTCAAAACTCGGTCTAGGTCGGACCCGTCTTATAAGTTCAGTGGAGGACAGCTGTCACATGACGAGGAGAGGGCTATGTCAATAAGATATGTTAAGAAGATGGGTCAAAAAGGAGGTGGAAGTCCTTCTGGTGTGCTTTCTTTTTATTTTCCTTTTCTTAATGTCATTTGCGTTACGCTTCTTCTTCTTCTTCTTCTTCTTCTGCTACTGCTGCTACTTCTTCTTTTCCTCTTCCTCCTCTTCCTCCTCTTCTTCTTCTTCTTTCTTCTTCTGCTGCTGCTGCTGCTGTTTCTTCTTCTTTTCCTCCTTCTCCTCCTCTTCTTCTTCTTCTTCTTCTTCTTCTTCTTCTTCTTCTGCTGCTGCTGTTGCTGCTTTGCTGCTGCTGCTTTCTGTGTTGTTGCTGCTGCTGCTGCTGATGATGATGCTGCTGCTGCTGCTGTTGTTGTTGTTGTTGTTGTTGTGGATGTTGTTGTTGTTATTTTTGTTGGTATACCTGTTTTTGTTGTTGCTACTGCTGCTGATGCTGCTACTGATATTGTTGTTGTTCTTGCTGTTGTTACTGCTGTTGTTGTTGTTGCTGCTGTTTTTGGTGGTTTGTTTTTTTTTGCTGCTGCTGCAGGTGCTACTACTACTCCTGCATTACTACCTTCACGTTTGACTCAGGAACATCCAAACAGATTCTCATCAATACAGCCAATGTCTAGATGACACAAAACAATGGATGCACCTCCTTCGGTGCTGGAATGTCCTTCATGCCTCGCTGCTTCTTCTACTCTCCTATGTGTTTCTGTAAGCACAATCCTCGCATTAGCCTGGGTCATATTCCTGAAAATAAATAACTCCCTTGAATCTGCTAGATAGCCCTCCAGATCTAGCCTTTTCTAAAAATAGGATTTAAGTCGGTCTTAACAATTACACTTGCCCTTTTGGATATTCATGATTTTAATGTGAGTAATCATCTTCTGATATTTTGGTTTCTGAAACTGGCGATGCACTAGATTTATTTTAGCAGGCATTGGACATGAATCTTGCTGAAGCAAAGAGTTATATTTAAATAGAACAGCTCAATTTTCCCATGAGCAGTTTGGCAAAAATAAGCCCTTTTCAGAACATCCTATCGCATTCAAACTGTTAAAGATAACAGAAGATCTGTTCCGACATTTCATGTCATAAAACACAGCCTTAAAACAGAGGCACGTCGTCTTATCATGCGAAATCTCTCACCCCACAACTATCGAAGAGAGCAATTCAATATCTTGAAATTAGTACGTATAAGGAGCAATAAATACAACCACCAACTGGTATCCATTGCTTGCGTATTGGACATACTTTCTTTATCTTTGTTACTTTTAAGACGTTACCAACGTCACAGTATTATTGAGGCTGCGTTGAAAGTGCTGAAAAACGATTTATGATCCCCGAGAACAGTCATATTTACAAAGCCAAATAGCAGAAAACGCCGAGAAGACTTTTTCGTCCAAAGAGTGTTGGGAATTACCATTCTTTGCATTTGAGGAAAATGACTCAATATTACCGTACTGAGGTAACCACAGTAAACCCCCAAAACATTATGTCGTAATGTTCACCGTAGTTAAAACACTGCGCAAATTAATCGCAAGGATGATGCGTACGGCTTCAGGATTTTTCTCACTATTCCATTGCTGACATTGCTGTAAGGATGGCACTCTGTTGTGTCCCCACCAACCTGCATTTGTCTCGACCTCCGCCATACACAAACTACTAGAAGCTCCTCATTATCTCGTCTTCCTCATCTTTTTTGCGTTTGGTTGCTGTTGTTATATTTTGCACTTTGACACGGTGAGCCTCCTTGAGATATCACAAACAGTATTGGAGAATGTTCAAACCTGTAAAATCCTCCTTTTGTTATCTGTTATTATTGTTACTGTCGTTATTGTTGCCGTTGATGATGATGCTGCTGCTGCAGTTGTTGTTGTCGTCGTCGTCGTTGTTGTTGTTGTTGTTGCTGCTGCTGCTGCTGCTGCTGCTGCTGCTGCTGCTGCAGTAGATATTGCTGCTGCTATTGTTGTTGTTATTAAAGAACACCCCAGTTCTATACTTTAAATATATGAGAGCTCAATCTCAGGAAAATTCGTTTAAGAACCCGGTCCTCGGTCAACAGGAAAGCAATGCAATGCTTCCTATAACGCCCCTCTCTCACCGAATGAAAATGCCTCCTCTGACAATAGCAAGAAACTGTCAATTTCATCTCTGTTCAAAAGAAGTTGGTCTGATAACGACAGGAGGTAGCTCACACCCAAGAGATTATCATTTGCCCTAATTGCAGTCCGCATTAAAATCCGCTTAGTCTGAGAGCGGTTTCATTCATTCATTCATTCATTCATTCATTCATTCATTCATTCATTCATTCAGTTTAAAGGCTGTTCTGAGGGTTCGCTTTGGGCTGTTTACGGCCCTCCTTCAATAATAAGATTCACATTATTTGGAAGTCAGCCTGAACTAGTGACCTACTTATCCACATAATATTTTATTTTCACTTGGCTAGAACTGGTCATTGACCTAAGCTCAATCCGGAAGAGGCAAAGGTAAGGTGTACTTGTAAGCTAAGTACAAATAATATGTAGTGGAGCATGACATGCAAACAACTTTTTTATTTTACCAAGGTTAATTGTATCACGTGAAGACGCGTTTTTTTTTCTCGTTTTTTTTAATAGCTATGACCTGGATATACTCAGGACCAAAAACTGTCGCTCTTTCAACCCCCTCCTC
>JAWQUT010000102.1:1040869-1056435 GCA_033807755.1 Ellobium chinense | reverse complement strand
ACTCTACAGCTTGGCAAATTATTCTGGCCGACACCAAAGACTCTAGCCGCTCATCAGTGTCAAAAGAAGCAAGATCTAGCCAGCCAATAAAAAATGCTTTTCCAGGATTGTTTAGGTCCACCTACTTAAAATCGTGACATCGCGCTGACATAATGCCAGAAACAGTGCTTTGATAATAACATTTTGCCCTCATAGGCCACGCTACACCAAACCACGCCTGCTTATGTTTGAGCCTTCCCCTTTTTGCCGCATGAAGCTACACCATTAGTCTTTTCCAATACTCTTCGTCAAGTTACATATTGTAGCTTTAAAAGCGCAACGCAGGCAGTGTGACACCCATCCCCTACAAACTCCCTTACCCTGCAACTTCTGCTGCATAATCACAGATCTCAATTTTTGAACTTTATCCCTTGCCACCGGCTCAGAGGTTACCATGAAATACGACATAATGTACCCCGAAATCCGGTGATAAACGGGCGCGAACCACCTGTCACGCTCGAAGCTAGCTAGGCATAGCGGATCGACTGGCATTGCTATAGAAGGCTGGCATGTCTATAAAGCATGGGCCTTATTTGGGGCTTTGCTCACTGTCATAAAAGGTACTCCCTATGAACTGGGCACATTTGGGAAAATCATGGATACAAACCACGTCGGTTTCATAATAATATGGAGAGGCATAGGTCGACCCGCATTCTGTCATATAATAGCAAGCAACCATCTAGGCATTTTGTGGGCACCACGCTAGCTAGCTTATACCTAGACTATATTATGAGCAAATCCATACGGATCCCAGTTGTATCAAGGATGGTTTCTGAGTATTCAGCCCTTTCAAAATTAATGTAATGCTTCTCCTCTCAACAGGGTATAATACATATGCTGGGGATCGCCCAGTAACCCTCTTAGAGGGTACGCTTCCCTCAGTGTGGGAACCCATAGACCAATCCACTATAAGCCTGCCTGTCCCATTCAACCTGTTCCAGTTAGGAGACAGCAGGGCACGTGTTATTTTTTAGCGTTCACTGCTAGATATTTAAAGAGTGCAGGGCGATGGACGACTGATAGCGTATGACGTCCCTTTATACTGACACTGAAGATGTGTGATGTTAATTATATAGGTGGGTAGATTGTGTTGCACTATGGATGGATGGTATAGGGTTGCCAGTTTGGCCTTTTGTTTTTAATTTCGTAGCCACATATCTCAAATTTGGCTTTTTGAAGAAGCGGCTGGCGTCATAAAAATTGGTTTCCCGGTTTCGGGATTTTTTGCTTGGCTTTTTAGGAATATTTTTGCTCTTGCAAGTATTTTTGCTTTTACGTAAAACTGTGCCTTAACACAAGAAATAGTGTAATGTTACGGAAACTAATTAACAATCTGGTCACCGCTTGGTCAGGACCAACTCATGATAAATGCTTCAAGATTTCAAAATAATACAAGGTGTATGTAACAGCTCCTATCGAGACAGACAATAATTTGCAGAGTTTGTTGTTGTTGTTGTTGTTGGTGGTGGTGGTGGTGGTGGTGGTGGTAGTGGTAGTAGTAGTGGTGGTGGTGTACAATTAGTCCAGTTTTGCCTCTATAGAACTAATGGCAATCTCCTGGAACAGGACCGCTCTTGCATTAATGCAGTTCATTTAGTCATTGGTTTAGCCACAAGATCGGGCCTATTCCGTGATTATCCCGAACTAATAAGAGATTTAACTTTTTCTGGCTTTTTTTTTTTTCACCAAGGCAGGTTTGGCTTTTTCTTCCAAACGTTTATCTGGCATTACTAGTTTTCATAAAATAGCTGACGCCGGAGGCAGAACGTTGACTGGGCCAGTTCAATTTGACTTGGCAGAACAAGTTCCGTTCAGCGTCCTTAACACCCCCTGCCCATTTTCATTTCTTTATGGACTGGATTGCATTGAGGGAACAACGAATCTGTACTTTGTGTTATATATTGTACATACAGATTTAGTTAAAAGGAAAAGAGAAATAAGAATTATCGTCTTCGATTCGCATATACGCCTATATGCATATTCTTATTTTACTTTACTTATATTACTATAAACATATAGGCCTAGATCGGAGTGCAGCGCACAAGTTAATGTTATAGGCTGTGACAAACTTGGATCTAAATGGCTCTAAGAAATTTTAGAAGAAGGAGAAATTCACCTCAACGTATATCGCTGATAAAAACAGACACCACTGAAGCTAACCCAACTGCAAATATAATCAATGGCCCAGTGCAGAAAGGAAAAATCGTCAAAAGCTTTATTGAATATGATAGGCTGCAGCGGGAAAGACGAGATGTTTTACAAACTTCAATATCGAAGAGGTTAAGCAATACAGCCGCCGAAGTTCACTTTTGTTGTGCACAGTGTTATGATAAACGTGTCACTGACTTCTGTTACACGTTCACCGAGAATTGGAAGAGGTCATGCAGACACATGTTTTCTCATAAAGCATATGATAGTGGGCGCTTCGCAAGATCGAAAACTTGAAAACTGTGGTGGTTTTCACACGGGAAAAGGACTTGATTTCCTCGGAGAACAGATTGTATCCACATTTACTAAGAGAAGCTGCAAAGTTCTTGAAATCTGATATGTCAAGGAACTTACTATGTCGATTCGCCAACCTTAACATGTTCTGTCCTCCGCCCCTGTCATTGATAACACAAACGCGTTCTGACATGGTTTGACTCTGGGCCCAGTGATTTACAAGGATAGGACTTTCTCGTAATTCAGTCTGCATAGAGTATACGTGGGACAGCAATGCCTTTTTTAACAAGGTAACAGTGCCATACAATTGAAAAAGTCCGAAGTCCTTTCTTTCATGCCATATTTCAAATCTGATCCATCCTTGGCCCGAAGTGGGCATTCGTTAGAGCCGGAGGACTACGAAACTATGTCACTGGGTGCCATTTTTGGGATTAGCGTCTCCTGTGACTGTGAAATCCAAAAGACCGTACTTACGTAGTACTTAGTCAGTTGCAATGAAGTTGACCTCCAGTATACACAAAATAATAATATGATTGCCAGATCTTGCCTTCAAGTAAAAGATGCATTACCCAGTAAAAGACAATGAAACAGACCATATCAGCTAATCATATTCCTCAGATAATAATAAAGTGGAAACCGGAAGTGGTGACTGCTGGAGTTGTGGCTTGATTTGCCATGTTCGGATGATCGCGCATGCATAATAAGTGAGAGTAATCCATCCAAAAATAACAGTTTGTGCTATAGTATCCTCAGGTGAATGCTATAAATGGTATACAGTAGAACATCGAAATCTCAAATTTCAGGACTGACTAATGAGCAAAACCGTCCTGGACCGTCTGCTAGTCTATCTCGCTTTTTGACGTCACGCTTGACGAGTAATGGCGACGCGGGCAGAGTGAAAATCCCGACACTCCTGCGCTGTTTTCTCAGAAACTGTCAGGCAAAAGGAAAAATATACGCGGTTAAAATTTTATGGAAAAAAATGTGGACTTATAAGGCTGTCCAACAAACAGTGTACCCTTGCACCTTTAAACATCTGATGGAATTGAATGCTGGTGAGGTTTCGTACCTAGTTGGTGAAAAGGGAAAATCCAAAGTTGCAACCCTGTTTCAGAGTAAAGCAGATGTCGCTAGAGGAAAACTTGTAATGAAGAGCTCACAAGATGATTAGACTGTTCCAATATCAAATAGCTGTTGGTTGGAAGAATAAAAAATAGATCTATGCAGTCATTCCTTTTCAAGAAAACGCCGATAATATGTATAAACAGCAGGTGTATGTCAATAGATTTCAAGTTTTGTGAGATGGATTATTTGGTTATATCCTGTTCTTTTATGGCGATTTCTCTCTCTCTCTCTCTCTCTCTCTCTCTCTCTCTCTCTCTCTCTCTCTGTGTTTAATTCCCATCTTTGCGCAGGGTTTCACCCTTAAGCCACTTTATATGACAATATCTCGAGCCAGAACGATCCCAGCTCAAAATCTCCACCTTTGTGCAACTGCACAAAATAAGCTTTCTCTGAAAACTTGATATTGTTAAGATGCGACTTACGCCTCATTGTGACTCTTTCAGCGATCGTACCCTGCCCTAAAACTGATGCATAGTCTGTCCCTAACGAGTAGGACGCATCGCAGTAAACTGGTACTTGGGCCGTTTAGTGTATGTGGGGGCACTGAGCTAGATGGTTTGATGTTTACAGGTCTGAAACATACTGATTAATTAATCTTCGTCCAACAAGAGATTTTGACAAGATAGGTGACAATGCCAAATTGTGAAGGATTCTTTAACGAAATGTATGACCTGCCACACTTTACTTCACTTTGCATTCATAAACAAGTTATGTAGGAGTTCACAAAGTGCGGTCTTATCGCTTTTCTTATTACATTCAGTGTGTGGTCACGATTTTATTACACGAGTCTAGTTAAGACCAATGTTGTTACAGTTACAGAGTCATTTTGTTTGATCTGCCTCTTTAAAAAGTGTGTTGTGGATTAATCCGGAACATAAGTGCCAGATGCTGTTTGTGGACACAAATTCATTTGCCATGAATATTTGTTTGTGTGTGTTTCACTGGTTCTTCCCGAGCTAGATTGAAGGTAATAATACGTTCATCCATATTGGATATTATTAGTGGTTGCTGTCAAAGAGGATGATGAAGTTGGTGTTCTTGTTCTTGTAGCTGTGGGTTATTGCTGTGCTTGATGTTCTCGCGGCTGTTGTTGTTGATGATCTCGTGGTTGTTGTTGGTGTTGTTATTGTCGTCGTTGTTTTTGTTGTTGTTCTTCTTCTTCTTTTTCTTCTTCTTCATCTCCTCCTCTTTCTTCTTGTTCTTCTTGTTGTTGTTGTTGTTCTTCTTCTTCTTCTTCTTCTTGTCCTCCTCCTCCTCCCTCTCCTCCTCCTCCCTCTCCTCCTCCTTCTTCTTCTGCTACTAGATAACATTTGTGGTTTCGCTAATAATTTATCCACAAACTTGGAATAGGTTTAACAAAGCATCAAAATCATTAAAATGATCTCAAAGCCCCTCCCCTCTCCCTGCCCTTCAAGATCAGAGACATGCATCAAACCTTACCTCGCTCCAGGGAACCGCGTGCATTCGCTTCGAATAACTGTGTTTTTAACTGAATTTTAAATCTAAATGGCCTCAAATATAAATAATGGAGGATATCTATTCCATATTTACACAGATTCAAATCACGCAAACAGAATTTTATATGAGCTTCCCGATCTGTGCTACTAAAAAAACTCGTGCGCATACTTCAGGCGTTATATTCCTCCTAACTGCACTAAAACAGGTCATAACGAACTGAGTTCCTTGATCCTAAAACTTTATCGAAAAATTTTTTTCAGACGCTTTCGTCATCAGGCGAGATATGTTTAGTTTACCATCATTTTTTACCATTTATTTGTAACCGGATGGAAAGGCAATACAGTATAGTACTATTTCTCTTATACGAGCTTAGTCTGATAATTTTTCAGATGATACATTATTATTTTAAGGAAGTGTGTCACCAGGGATTTTACTAAATTCCTGTGAAGGATCAATTTTGAGAAGAAGGGCCGAAAAAAACCTACGCTAGAAAATTTCTGTCCCTGCCGGGGATCGAACCAGGGTCTCTCAGCTTGCAAGTCTGAACGTGTTACCACTACACTACAGGGAAGCTAACTTCACAGCAATTTCTTAAATACCTACTGCCTGAATCGGTCCCTAACTTCCACGTGCGAACCTAGTGTTCCCCCGTGAGCCAAACACACTTCCCGATTGCTCACATATTGTAGTTGTAGCACAGTTCGAAGGACTTTCATAACATACATTCTAATTTTAAGTACCTTAATTATTTGGCCAAATGATTGTGGCGTTGGATTCAAAATCTAAATATCCTGGATTCGATTCCTAACTACGGTCGTGTTACAGATGCCTTGGGAAAGCATTTCACTCATATTTTCCTCAGTCCATTCGTCTGTAAAAAGGGTACCTGGCTGCAGGCAGTGAAAGATGTTGTCAGAATCCTAGCGATTAGCGCCTCAAAATGGCTGCAGCACTGTGAGCTCCTAAGGGAATAGAGAAAGTCTTAGAGTGATCTGGCATGTTAGAGTAATAATAATGTAAAGTCACAAGAGCGGGCATTAGCCTGGATACGAGACTTATAAATCGCGATGTTGTTATTATTATTATTATTATTGTTATTATTATTATCATTATTGTTATTATTATTATTGTTAATACTTCAGGCATCCATAGGACCCTGTACTATATGAGATTTTAATTACTCATAAATTTCCTTTTAAGTCAGCTTATTTTTACTGGTGCCCAGTTCTCAGGATGTTTATCAAACTAGGCATTTCATTTTTCCATCATCTTCGAAGAAGTTCCAGTGTGAGTAAGCACAATGATCTCAAAGCCACCCCACCCCTCCCCCTCCCTTAAGCCCAGAAGCATTCAAATACTTTATGGATATAAAGCTTTTAAAGGCAGCATCTTTCAGAAAACATATGCAGTGGTTGGAAACTGACAACCCTGCTTAACCCTATAAATGCCACTGTACCAGATGTGGAACATGAGTTTGAAGTTTCCATAACATGATGTTTGATATGCCAGAGAACATAAGTCCTCAAAGATATAGCACAGAATACAAATTTGTAGTTTTTAAACTGATTTATTACAATTCTGTGCTCATCGGAGTCAATTCACTCAATGCTTGTAAACCAATATTTTTCTGACTGTGTTTGTACTCTTGGGTTTTAGAGGGTTAACAGCTTCCCTCCTCTAATCGCTACTTTTTTTTCTATTCCCATGTGGCGTTGCTTATAAGTGGAGGAGATTGCATTAAGAAGGATTATGTGACTGGTTTTGATATAAGTACATCCGTATGCATGTTCTCATGAATGATTTATGTTGTTTCATAATACAGAGTACATAAATGCCAAATAAGCCTTTGAGCAAATCTTTCACTTTCATCTAGGCATTTAAGTATGGAAATCGTTGATTTATCTTTAACTTTTAAGCCTGTAAATTAAGCTTGTATTTAATAAGGGATTTCTGCTGGGATAATAGTATTAATAGAGTTTTACACTTTATCCCCACAGAGAGTTTGAAAAGACTTCCTCTTCAAGTTCTTCTCTGGTGATGGTCTAGAGTTTGAAATGTATCAGCGATACAAAGTTTTTGGCTCTTACCTCGTACAGATGAAACGGAAAAAGTTCCAGCAGCCTCTGCTCATCTCCAGTCTCCTATGAATCAAAGGTGTGTTGACTGAACTACACGCTCTGCTCTAGATTCTGAAATTTTACAACGAAACAGAAATTTATTGAAAGATCACCTCGGTTAGAGGAGACAGTGAGAGTTCAAGTGCGGTCATGGATGACTTTCAAGTGTAGATTGAGCTATTGACTCTATTCAGATTCTGCCCCAGAGTTTGAAATGTTATGAGTGCACAAATGTTATGTCTCTCACCTCGCATGGATGAGACAATCGGCGTTCACAAGCACTCTGTGCACGTCTCCTGGTAGCTGACTCTCAGGTATCCAGACTGAATTGCTAACTGCAAAACCTGACTGACATGTTTGTAATCTATGTCTAGGTTTCCTGATTCCTACACTGTGTGAGCAAACGTTTATGCCTGAATGCTTGCGACGGACGCCAAAAATGAATCCAGGTTTTCGATATAAGACTGCATCAGGAACAGGTTATAGTTCCTTCAAGACTTGGCACCCAATGGAGCCAAATGAAAAACTGTATCCAGGGGAAGCCACTATTGCGGCACAAAGCAGAGTGATGCCCCTTGCACTTTCCAAGAGTGTTAATCTGGATGTCAGTGCAGGCAGTCCACAAATGGCGGCCAACCTAGGGCAAGCGTGTAGAGTTAACTCTTTCAGGTTCAACGAAGGGTACGCACAATACGGAGGCGGCAGATTTTTCTCTCAAACTGAACCAAGCTCTGATGATCACAGTCCTAATGACGACGAGGGTATGGAAGACAGCAGGGATGAGAGCTGTAGCAGTGATAGCAGTGATGCAGTGAGTGAGGATGGGACAAGAACCAATAGGCCTGGGCATTGCCAGTCACAACTGGAATCTCGTGATTGCGAGCAAGGTCAAAGCAAGTTCTTCAGCGAACGCTCTGTCCTTGGACCGACTGCACATGCCTCTCCTGGTCAACAGTTTACCGGTAGAGGTAGTTATGACCATCTGAGAAACGAAGTAACTACTAAAGATGGTTGTCCTAGAAGCAAAGATGGTCAGATAATCATCAGCACCAGCGACAAAAACAAACTCATCCAGAACAATATCCACAACGAAAAGAGCGGCAAAAGCTTCTGTAGGAAACGTGAAAGAAGCCCATCTGTCGAAGAGATCTCAGACAAACCCAAAGATGCTGGCAGCACCATACTTCCACCCTGCCGAATCTGTGGAGCCAAAGCTTCAGGTTTTCACTACGGGGTCAACAGTTGTGAAGCGTGCAAAGGTTTCTTCCGGCGAGCCCTGAAGCGTCCGATGATCTTCCACTGCACAAAGAACAGTACCTGCAACGTCAAGGGCAACAAGCGAAGCACGTGTAGATTCTGTCGCTACAAGCGTTGCTTGAGCCTAGGCATGTCCCGCGAAGCTATCAAAACAGGACGTTACTCTCACAAAAAGCGCACAAGGGACACCATCGAGGTGAAGAGATTGCAGAGCGCGCCTCATGTCATCGCCGATGATTCGGAATTGGAAGGCATCTTGCATGCTTTGGTGGCTGCCCACGATTCCCTCATCCCGTTGTTTACTCGAATTCCAAATGATCTACTTTATCAAAAGCAGCTAGAGTACCATAACATTTATCTTCTTCGCAAGAAATTCGGTGACTACCCTGGTCTGAACGTGGTGGAACCTCCAATCCCTGAAACCGATCATCAATTGAAAGACGCTGACTCCGATGGTGGTACTTTCGTCAAACCTTCGTCACCTTCATCATCGCAAATTTCCAATGATTCCGGATTCCTAGACGATCATGACCACGTGATTGATGACCATAACACCGAAGTCTCAAAGCAGCATCAGCGTGATGATAAACTTGAAAATCTTTCTGGTTCTGAGCTTGATTTTGTGAGTGCGAAAAGTGACGATAACCAAAGTCCTCAGCATACAAAGACCAAAGTCTTTAGCAATGAGATCTTAGCAGATAACCATAAAGAAAAAGCTAATAGTCACACCTTAAATAACAACACAACATGTAAAGATAGGACTATGTCTGCACTACGAGAATTAGAACACAAAAATAGTGAATTTCCAAATATGACTGGAGATGGAGAGATAATGGAGAAAGACATGATTGAATTTCCTAAGGGAAAATCGTCTATTCGTGATGATCCAATAGGGAAAGAATCGGTGTATGATTTTCGAGAAAATGGACCTGATATGGCAGGAAAAGATGGTGGTATTTTCCATAGTCCTGGTGACAACGTGAGATTTTCTCTAAACAGTTCCAAGAACAGCGACATGATTACGGGCTCTCGTGCAGTCACTTCCGTTGTTAGGGATGCTAACGAGACTGTTAGTAAACATTGCCTTTCTGAAATAGCTAAGGAGAAAACTGACTTTAGTAATGCTCGAAATCAAAATCCACTTCATAGTCCAATCCTTAATGACAAGAAATGTAATACACCAACATTTCCAGAAGCTGAGTGTAGTCATTGCTCCTCTTCCAAACCGGAAACTGGGTCTAGAGATAGCCCCTCTTCCAGACCGGAAACACATCTCCCAAGAACCTGTAACGGAAGAGCAGGAACGGAATCTCTGGACATGCGCAGTGAATCAAAGGATGTGAGCATTAAGAGAGCAGAGAGATGGATCAAAGGTTACATCGGGTTCGCGAAGGCAATACCTGGTGAGTGATTTCTGTGATTGGTTGATGCTTGGTTGGTTGGTGGTGTTGTTATTGTTGTTGTTGTTTTTGTTGTTGTTGTTGTTGTTCTTCTTCTTCTTCTTCTTCTTCTCCTTCTTCTTCTTCTTCTTCTTCTTCCTCTTCTTCTTCTTCTTCTTCTTCCTCTTCTTCTTCTTCTTCTTGCTGTTCTTCTTGTTGTTGTGTTATCGTTGTCGTCATTATTGTTCTGACAATAATTGCTGCCATAGGCTACAGTGTTTAGCTTACTAGGTACTTTCTTCTTCTTCTTCTTCTTCTTCTTCTTCTTCTTCTTCTTCTTCTTCTTCTTCTTTTTCTTCCTCTTCTTCTTCTTCTGTTATTACTACTACTACTACTACCTATTTTTCTTTCTCTTCTTTCTCCATTGTCTTCCCTGTCCTCTTCCTCCTCCTTTCGTCGTCCTCTTTCTTCTTTCCTTCTCCCCTGATCTGTCTTTAGCACCACGACATGCTAGTCGCTAACTGGCCACTTCATTTGAACAAGTGTTTTATAGATCTAATTTCAAAATCATGGAATTCTCCCCATGTGCGCTCAGGTTAAAGTTGAACTCTGGCGAATAGTTATGAGTGAGATTGGGCAAATGAGACGGGAGAGAGAGAGGAAGAAAGAAAGAGAAAGAGAGGAAGAAGTTGTCTACGGATTCTCCAGAGAGCGCTATCCCATCTTTAGCCCATACTCTATTAGTAATCCATGAGTTACCTCTGTGGAGACTGCGGGGATTTTGTTAAATGGACTAGAACAATAATTATAAGCAAAGCTGAGATTATCTTCCTATAAGAGATTTGAGTCACGACATTATGGAACAAAAATAATGATCGAAGCAAATACACTAAGGCTTGTAAATATCGTGTAGCGACTTTTGAAGACCCAGTGAGACCAGCACGATAAAGAGAAGATTTTAAACTGGACAGGCAGGCAGACAGACAGACAGACAGACAGACAGACAGACAGACAGACAGACAGACAGACAGACAGACAAGCTTGCAGGCAGGCGCGCACACACACACACACACACACACACACACACACACACACACACACACACACATTCAGACACACACATAGACATACAGACAGTGACATCGGTATACGAACAAAGGAAAACTGCAGTTCAAAAACATGGATACCTTTGGTGGCTACCATGCACTTTTTCACAAGCCACGTAAAGGAATGTGTCTCGTTTTGGGGCCATTCCACAGGCAAGCCCTACCAGTTACCGGAGCTAAAAACCTACCATTTTTATCGTTTGTTTTTCGGCTTTTATAGCAGTCTTCTTTACTTGTCAGGTTGGAAATGCAATTAATACAGATGAAGATTTGAAGGATGTTTGCATTGAAAGAACTTTGGGTTTGGTTTTGTTTTTTTTGAGGGGTGGAGGAGGTTTAGGGGTTTCGTGACGTAAGGCGCTCAGGATCTAAAGCACCGTTATGATTTCAAGGGTGACGAAACCTGTGGCGGTATGCATAATCCACATGTTAAGTAAGGTACTGCGTTAACTGCAGTGAACACTATTAATGTTTTGGGAGTTTCATGTGGTTACCGCCGTGCGTTAACTAACATAAGCATTATGCATACGGCCACTGGTCTGATCTGAGGATGGACTTTGATTTCTGTTTAGTCGTTATGTATGAGATCTCAGTATATAGATCTTTAGTATTGTCTCTGTTGTGTGTTGTCCCGTTGTCAATGTATTATACATAATATGTTATTTGTCCACGTACCACAGTAACAGTTGTGGTCTGGGTTTCAGTTGAATAAAATTGATAAAATTGTTTTTAACTAGTGAATCATGACAAATGGATAACCGAGGAACACTCTGTGTGTGTGTGTGGGTGTGTGTGTGTGTGTGTGTGTCTGTGCGTCTGTGTGTCTGTAAGTAAGCAAGTAATGTGTTTCGTTATGGAAACATTCAAATCTCCATTGACTCTACCAGATAAGTTGGAAACTTACTTTCAAATTAACAAACAGGCCCTGTTATGTGGAATGGCCCTTATTTGGAGTGAAGTTGCATCTGGCCAGAAGTAAGCCAAGCCGTTTAGACTAGTCGTCGCCTCAATTTACAAGGGTTCTATGTCCATTAGACAAAAACCGCTGACTCTCTCAATGTGTGCTCGGGTTAGGGTTAAGGGTCTCATTAGGGTTTAGAATGAAGTTGGGGAAGAGAGAGGATCCCTAGATAATGTCCAAGGGTTTTCACTAAAATGTTTCTTTTTTTTCGTAATCTCTCCCCTAATACTAAGCCCAGATACATTTTTGGATAGTCCCAATATTTCGCCAAGTGGACATGGAACACTTGTGAACCGAGGGAACGAAGTACCTGGCCGACGGTCACATTTAAGTGTAAGCTGACAAAAGCTCCCCCTGGTGTCACTCACAGCTTGTCTCCCCATCTTGTGTTTGCACGTTCTTGCTATTGACTCGTGTCTCCGTGCTTCACATTTTCACTATTTACTTTCCCTTAAACCCTGTCCTACTTTTCCAAGCTGGCCAACCAAGCAAATTCCCAGCCAAGTCCTTTTATGGTATTTTTGTCCCGTTGCCCTTTGTTCAACTGATGGCCTCAATATCTTCCTTTCCTCAGTGACCTCACTAACAAAGGTAATGGGGGTCATGGGGGTCTAAGCCCCATCTTCACCTCCTCCCCCCCTCAAAAAAAAATGGATGTGACTCCTTCGTGCACTCACTTCAAAACTCCTAGCTGCTCCCCATGACTAACAATAGACAGAAAGGACCTCACGATTTCGCTTGCACTCGAAAAACCTGCGTACTGGTCGCAAAATGCTCTGACTTTTAGGCTCTTATTTTCTATATCGAATTCGCCCACGAACTCAAACATCCCACAAACTCGAAGACCCGAGTTGATTTTTTAAAGTAACCACATTTTCTGTTAGATACTGCATCTCTGTTAGGCTCCCTGTTCTGTTCTTGTCGCTTTGAGGCTGTAACTGGTGGTGGGCCAATACCAAAGTTTTCAAGTATCGCGATACTCAGCCTTGGAGAACTGAGTATTGAAAGTGTCGGTTTTATTTTGATTCTGATACTCAGTACCAAGTAGGCATTTCGATAAATCGAAATTCTAGGTATCGAAAATATAGATATACAGGAGCGATACCAACCACCACTAGATGTAACCCCATACTAAGTGTCTCCTGCATGTCCCTTTCACATTGTCGCCAAAGACTTTCTCTTTGCCTCCTTGTGTTCATGTACTTTTCCAAAAGGGTCGTTCTGTTTCTTTAGTGTCTCTTCACATGTCCAAAGCATGTTTTGGTTTGTTCTGAATTACAACGAGACTCCCAGATTGTGGACTAGCCTCATGTAATTCGAATTCACGGTGTTTTATTGTACGGGTGTACAGTAACTGTATGATTACCTCCCCTTAACAATTAGTGTATGATTAACTCCCTTTAACGGTAACCATTTTGACCTCTCATGACCCTCTCTCCACTAATTTCTCCATTAAAACACTTTTCAGTTGGTCACTTGTAGTATGCTTGCCTTTTTGTTATCTCCTTTTCCTCTTAAGACATGCACACACATGCATTATGTACACTCATATTTTAACTTTAACCTACTCATATAGACAATGTCCACAGTTGTACACACACACACACACACACACANACACACACACACACACACACACACACACACACACACACACACACACACACACACACACACATACACCAGGTGGCAAAACCGCACAAAATGTCCTTACTTTTTTAAAAATCTTCAGAGGACACCCTGACACCAACTGGCTTACATACCTTTGGTGTTGGACATGAGAGGGCAAACAGAAAGTACAGAAGAGGAGGAAGAGAGTCGGGGATGACTGGCGAGGCTGTAATTTTGTTGTTGTTGTTGTTGTTGTTGTCGTCGTTGTTGTTGTTATTGTTGTTGTTGTTGTTGTTGTTGTCATTGTTTGTTTGTTTTTCTCTACTATCCACGTTTTGGTTGGTCACTTGGTGGCATTTCTTGTGGCCCTAAAGTGGTTTGCCCTATCTGGAGACTCCAAACAAGCCAAAAATAATTTTCCTTAGATGAGAAGGCATGAGGGATGAGTTGTAAAACAACCATCAAGTGTGAACAAACTTTTGGCTACTTTCAACGAGTTAAAGGGACAGTGCGACTGAAGTAATGTGAAAAGACTGCCCATTCGCAATAAATGCAGACAGACAGACAGACAGACAGACAGACAGACAGACAGACAGACAGACAGACAGAGGTACGGACAGGCAAGCAGACAGACAAGCAATGCAGGAAGACAGATCGAAAAAAAAGCGAGAGAAATACAGAAAGCTGACAAGAGAGCTGGCGGAAGGCGCAAAGGCGATGTGAGACATAGACTTGTAAACCAGTCCTTCTGCTCTGTGATACAGAGAGAGATCGCGTTAGTCATAGGTCTACGTTTAAAGACAAAGAACATTCCTAGTCGAGAGTTCCTGGAATTTACCAAGTTCTCATCCTGTTAACCTTTCCTTTACCTTTGAGGTAACCGCTACGTTGACAATGCGCTTAAGGAAGACTGTCTCATTCGCTGCTTCACATCACAGTTATCTTGGCACGATACCGAAAACGGTAGGGAAGGAGCGTTGGATTCCCTCCTCACCCCCTACCCTTTCATACAAGTACATTTCCTGGACAAATCTGGTGTAAGCAAACAGTGTGAAGGTTTGAGAGAGGGAAACGTCTACACACGCTCCCACATGACACACTCACACTCACACACACACAAACCAAAACACGCTCACACACAACTATTGCTACATATACACAGACACCAGCTGTACAAACGCCGCACACAGACAGTCATAAAAATGCACAGGTTCACAAAGGTCTCATAGCCTTCATATTTGGACCAGTTTCACATCTGTGACACATCTCGAGGCTATTGTTTATTGGTTGTAAGGGGGGTGGGAGAGGGGTGTGAAAGGCCACTCGACTTCTCCCTTCCTTTGAGTCCACCTCCATAGCAACAAAATCCTTGTTAGTGTGTCGATAAAAGGGAGAGCTAATAAAATAATGATGGACAAGGAGGAGAACGCGTTACACACCGATGTTAACAAACAAACAAGCACACACACACACACACACATACACACACAATTTGTCTCTCTCTCTCTCACTCACACACACACACACACACAAACACACACATATACATACATTTTCAACTCTCTCTATCTATATTATATCTTTCCCCCCTCCCAAAACACATACTTACACCCCCACACACATACACCCCACACACGCATACATCACACACACACACACACACACACACACACACACACACACACACACACACACACACGCACACACACACGCACACACGCACTCACAAACATCAGTCCTCGTCTCTAGCATCCTCCATTTTGTACTTGTTTCACATTTTCTCTGTCATCAAAGCATCTCATTTCGAAGGCAGTCGGGGAGATTTGGAAAGGGAGGTTCCCAAACCCTTGATCCTCCGCAAATTTGGACAACAAATACGACAGTAATGAGAGAGTGCATGTTCACAAGGACGTACACACGCGCACACGCACTCACACACACACACACACACACACACACACACACACACACACACACACACACACAACTGCTCACACACTTCTAGCTCCTGCGCCGTGTATTTTGCACACGTACCTGTTTCACATTTTCTTTGTCAAGAGAAGCGTCTCAA
>JAWQUT010000102.1:1012799-1023462 GCA_033807755.1 Ellobium chinense | reverse complement strand
AGAGAGAGAGAGAGAGAGAGAGAGAGAGAACAAGTACACCTTAAGCATTACTGCCACGACAAATCTGGAAGAATCTTTTTTTTGTTGTTGTTTTCTGTCTTGTTTGTCGACTCTACTGCTGTATTATGTATACCCATTTCTTCCGTTATAAATAAATTAATATAAATACATATTTCTTTCTTCTTAATGAGGGGGCTGCCACTTTCTTGCCTTAAAAAAAAAATTGGGCGTTTACCGAGCATGAAGAGTTACGCGCTCCACGGACTCCAGTGTTGTCATTACCCTCATAGGGCGGACACTGTGACTTAAAAAAAAAAAAGGGCGGTTTTCGAATGCCTGAATGTTGAAAATCACGGACATCTCCAGTAAATCATCCCACGCCCCAAACAGTTTCCTTACGTAAGGTCGGAAACTACCGGCAACGCAAAAGTCGACGCTTCCCTAATTTGAAAGTTGACACAACACCAACACAACGTCATACAAATAAGGATTTCTACTGCAAGAGACATTGTAGGGGCCAAGGCTGTGTTTCTCTCCTCTTCATATGTGTACATGAAACATGAAGCTGCTTTACTCTATTACAGATCAATTCTGCTGATGAAAAACATCGTGTCCATGTAATTATATATCTAATAATTTGGCCTTCTTTTGTAGACCACAGGCCTGCACAACTGACATCCGGTGAAGCCACACTGCCTGCAACATTTTTTTTTTAGAGCCACTTTCGCAATGTGGTTTCATGTTATACGATTATGTCTAGTCCAAAGGACAGCTTTTATGCTCTGTTTTATTGACTCTGATAGTTGGTTGTTTTTTTTTTTTGGACCAATTAAGCCCCTGCAATCTGTATTGACACAAGTTCCCCAAGGGAAAGTACTAGGATTATATATTAATTTGACATCTAACGAATCTTACCTGAGATAACATGATGTGCCTACATTTTAACCTTTCCTTGGTTTCCTGAGAGTTTAATAGCCTCTACTTGCGCTGCCCCCAGTCCCAATATTTTCACAAACATTGGTTTTATTAATGTGGATCAAGTCACGTAATCAATCCCTCTGTCTCTCCATACAGAGCCAAGTAAACTACCTTTAGATAAATCTTTACTTTTCTTCCCATTCATTCCCCTTCCTCGAAACTTTCTCAATAAGACCATAGCTCTCTCCAAAAAGGAATTATACCATCAACCCCGCCCAGCAAAACAATAAGCCCCAAGCCCCTTCCAGCAAAACCGTTAATATTTCACCCTCTAACAGAACTATAACTAGCACCGCCTCCTCTAAGAACAGTACCGTAAGTCTGTAGCCTCCCTCCCCCCCCCCAGCCCCCGCATGCACACACAGAGCAAGAACATAATTATAACCACCACCCTTCTCCCGGAGAAGAACCGTAAGTGCACCACCCCACCCTTTAAGTTTAAGCAAAGCTGTAAATATTTCTGCCCCCACACCCATAAGAACTAGTTTATGAGTACCCTTTGATTTTCATTAAAGGAACAGAGGTAGTTACTTGCTTCAAGCTTAATAAGTCAACGTTATTGTTTCAGAAAATTTAAACCGCATAATATGTTTTTCCTGCCGCCTGACAGTTTCCGAGAAAATGCCGCCATTACTCGTGCTGCGCGACATCAAAAAGTGATTAAACTAGCCAACGATTGGTCCGCTCAGTTTACGCATGCGTCTGCATCAAGCGCCCGCCAGTTTTTTTGTCGCTTTACGACGTCACACAGCCACGAGAAATGGTGGCGGACAGGTGGTGAAAATCTCGACATTTTAGTGATGCTTTCTTCGAAATGCACGCGGTTTATAGTTTTGAAAAAAGTAATGTGGATTTTTTTAGGCTCTGCAGCAAATATCTCTCCCTTTTCCTTTAAGTCACAACCTTCGCCTTTTGCCTTACAAAAGCTGTTATCGCAGCCTTTCATACGTTCGGTCATTTATTCATATCCCCCCCCCCCNCCCCCCCATTCCTCTCTGGCTATATGTGTGCTGTAACTGAATGGTGGTGTGGGTGATGTGCATATGTGTAATCACAATCCTCTCACCCCCTCCGCACAATGTGTGGGCGTTATGTTATTTGCTTTGACACTGTCATTGCACTTTGCACAATGAATATGCAGCCTTCCTTCTTATCTATCACTTTAATATTATACCCCTGTCAAAAAGGGTGACAGTGCTGGGGCGGAGAAAGAGCTGATGATATATATATACAGAGAGAGAGAGGAGAGAGAGAGAGAGAGAGAGATGGTCGAGATGGTAGATTTTGGAATGGGTGGGGGGAAAGGGGGTGGGGGAGTCTCGTGGTGATGTCGAAATCGGCATGCAACTTCATCAAATTTCGATGACATTCAGGAACAAGAGGCACAAAGGTGATGACTGTCCTAGGGCAAAGACTTAGATTTCGGATTACCCATATATTGCATCATGGCGTCATGTGGCAACCTAATGTCATTAGTTAATATCTTTTTTTAATATTTAGGAATGGCCAAGGGACGTTACAGAACTATAACGTTACGTTCATTCCAGTTTGCCTAAGTCAGTTTGGGAAAGTTTGTGCTCTCAGCCCTGTTGCAAAAAAAGGAAAGCAATGAGGAAGATGTGGTTTAACTTGTAAAATTGGGATATGATAACAAGTCAAAACTCTAAATTTGTGTTAGTAAGAAACAGAAGATAAACGAAAGATTAAAGAACATAATAGTATAATCTTAATTATATTATAAAAAAAAAACCTCACGAAATTTTGTAGGAGCCATATCTCGACTATTTATGCACCAACCGACTCAAAATTTTGCAAACGCCTTCCTTTTGGTGTGAAGGTGTTTCTTTCGATAATTTCTTTGCCTTAAAAGGTCCGTAAGTATTATTTTGATAATTACGTAAATTTTCTTTGTTCCGTGAATACGGTCCCAGTTCGGTGTTTTTTAATGGACGTTTATACTCATGACGTCACTACATTGTGGTGTCCGCATCCAAATTGGTGTTTTCAGGCTAAATTCCTCAAATATTGCGGGTTTTTAGAGGGGTTGGCGTTGAGAAAAATCGTTACTTTTTAGCGTTTTTTTTTTGTTTTGTTTTGTTTTTCAGCTTAACCGATATGTTTGCACACAATGACGTGTGTGAGCACAATAATTACAAAAAGAGGAGCGGTGTTAATGTTGTAGATGTAGTTTGATCGTTTGCACCGCACGATAACGGCGCAAATTTGCGGGTGGTTTGACTAGTATTATTATTATAATACTGTAAACAACTCAGATCATCCACAAAAACAAAACTTGGAGAAAATAATGTGAAATGACCGTGACGATAATTCATGATGTCTAATTAACCCTCTAGTGCCCAGCCCTATTTACAATGGCACGAAAAGTCCGAGCTCCAGTTTTTGGATCACTTCTGGATCCACAATGCTGGAACAAGCATCAAAATGATGATGATAATAATAATAATAATAATAATGCGGTTTATAAGTCTCACATCCAGGCTAATGCACGCTCATGCGACTTCACACTATTATGGTGGGGTGATGATCTTGGTTTGCTTTTTCTTTGTTCCACGAAATGTATCAGATCTGATACGCTGGGCACTAGAGGGTTAATATTAGTTGTATTTTTTTAAGCTGCCCCCTGAACCCAAACACTTCCCTATGATACAGTCCCGTAGTCTGTCCTTTGTTAGGTCGCATTGTAAGAGGTCGTAAAAGATCCCCTCGTTAATGCGCAAGTTCTCATATTAAGCTTTAGTAGGCCCTTTATAATTATTTTGCTGAGTCACTTAAAAAAGGGCACCTCTAAAAAATACGGAACAATAGCAAACAAACAGCGGTGGGAAATTTGCGTAGTCATGTGAAATAGATTATGAGGTTAAAAATTGTAACAATCTTTTTTTTTTTTTTAATGAATACATAGTTTTCAAGTTTCAAGTTTATTCATCTAGGCATAAGCCAACCACATACAATGAAATGTTACATCAATACATCAATATATCTGCGGTTGCCTATGACAGAAGGATTTATGTTGGTTTTCTCGCCAAAATTAGTTGTTTGTTTTGTTGTTTGTTTTTTTTAATTGGCACGTTCGTGATCTGCACGTTAAAACTCATCTTTCAACAAAATATTGTTGAGAAACTGCAAGAGTCCCTAATATATTTACAGAAACTAAACATTTTGTTGAAGTGTAGATTTTCAGTACATTCAAACAGAACAACTCCAAAAGCAGTTTTGGCAAAGATAAGCCCTTTTCTCGGACAACGTTAGAGATGTGCATTCCATAGAAGGAATGAAATGGAATAATAATAATGGCTCTGGATAGGAACCTGCAACCAATGGTCGCTTCAGGATGGATAATGTTGCATTTTTGTTAGTCTCCTGGTAAACATAAAGCTGTAATTAGCGATGCCCTACGAAAGTAATATTTACGCGGAAAAAAATATTTTTGACGTGCATATCAACCTTAAAGACTTCCAAATTTCGTCCTATGATTCATTTAAGTCTAGGATTAAGATCTGTTTCCGTTGTGATTGTAATCAAGAGTTATGGTGGCAGGTTTTTTTTACTTTTTTTCTCATCTATTGATCTGGGGCATGTTTCTTTTCGGTGCCAAACAAAGCTGATTACTTTTTTTTTTTCAAACCGGTTGTGCATGCATGTGTGGGGGAAGGGGGTGGGGANAGGGTTTGTTTATATCTTACATTCGAAAACCTGAACCCTGGCCCTCAACGCAAGTACTGTACTCCGGAATACCCATACCTCTTGTCTGCCAAAACCACCAACGTTACCACATACATATTGTTCTACTTATAGGTTACTGGTCTTTGATGGGCTCGGTAGCTGCTTCCGTCGGTGTTCGAAAAAAAAATAGTTAATTGGAAAAACACAATGTGTGTCTTTTCTCTCTAAGGTAAAAAAAAAACAGCCAGAAGAAAACAATGAACTCTTTATGAACTAAACAACCTTCATAAAAATTATCAATAATCATTCCGTGATAAGGCATAAAGGAGTAAACAGTGCGGTCACATAGTACCAGCAATCTGCGTACATGCTGTGATTTCTGAGAGTTTGGATAATATTCATAAGCTTTGATTTACCAGAACAAAACAAAAAAAATGAAAAGCACAGACTCTATGTCATCCATATTGCCTTGAGGTTCTTAAGGTCTGGAAACTTGAGAACTTGCGCATTTAAGATGGAATCCGTTACCACCGTCGGCGTTGAACTCACCCTTAGTAGCGTTCTACATAATAACCGTAAGAATTGTTACGATGGTAAGAGATCCCATCGTTAATGCGAAAGTTCTCAGCTGAATCACAATGTACAGAGTCCTAAGACAACAAATTTCTTTGGGCCCCTTAAAGACGCTAAAAGAACAAAACAAAATAAAAAAAAAATGATTCAGGACCCACAAGGCCTTGAGAGACACGGGACTACTTCAATCCGGTAGACGGCCTGGAGCCTCTGGGGAGTTGTTCCACTCGCAACATGGTCAGTTCTTCCTGTTGTCCAGGTGGTGACTTGCTTCAACTCAAAAGTTGCTCAACCGAATGCACGCATCTCTTACTGTCGTATCGTGGATTGCGTTCTTGTGTACTTGAGATCAGAAGGTATCTCAGGCATGTGGTAAATTTCCTGTTCTTGATTTCTAATCTCTTGATGGGGTCAACTGTACAGTAAGTCATATCATCCAGAGGCTAAGACTATTCGCACTTGCTGCCCTCTAGTCACACTTTTTGTTATGGTATTCCGTTGTTCGGAGCATGAAGTCGTACTTTCAAAAATTAGGTGTTGTTTTTTTTTAATTTGTGACGCGAGCATAACACTACGTTAGGTGCGACGGTCAAATAAATTCGCATGTTAGCGCCAACTGTGTAAGGGCGGTGGTCGAATTTTACAGCCCGGTGTTAGTAGATCGGCAGGCAGACAATACTTGGGAAGCTTCTCATGCGCGTTACTGTACTTCAGGCATCTCACACTACGAGAGTTTAAAAAGGTTGAAGGAGCCAAATTGTAAAAGCTTCTTGGAGCTATTTAATAAAAATTTCTTCCCTAACCACAGGAACTTTCCGAGATGGTCAAGACTAATCTGCAGGTCTGGTGCCACCACTGTGCCCAAATTATATACTGTTTACGGTGGGGATCCTTCGCTTAGATTTTTCACAATTTTAAATTACATGAAAAGGGGTTAAAAATTTGACCTTCTTTTGCAGATCACAGGTCCGCACAAATGAAATCCGCTGAAGCCATTGGGAAACACTGCCTGCAACAATTATTTTTTTACAAATTCAAAACGGAATTTCACCACTTTTGCGGTGTGGTTTCGTGTTATATGATTATTTCTACACAAGGACAGATTTTATACTCTGCTACTATCGACTCGGATAGTCCAGTGTTTTTTTTCCTATTAGGCACCTGCAACCTCTAAGGGCTGTTAGTAGCGGATTTAGACATGGCCGGAGAGGATCGGGGATCTGTGCTTTTAGAAGGTCCTGCGCCAGAGAGGAGAAATATGTTAATGGAGAATAAATGAGATGGATGAGAAGCAGAGAGAGGGAGGGAGGGAGGACCTAGGGAGAGAAGGAAGGAGGGAGGAGATGGCAGGGAACGGAGCAAACATTCCTTTTTCTTAGTTCCATTGTTATGGCAGATTTTGTCCCCAATATGGCCGTCTTTATGGAACCCTTTAATTACGAGTAGATCTCTTTAGAGGTGTATTTTCTCAACTCTGGCCCAGGACAATGCGGATGCCAAATTAACCCTACGCTATACATATGTTGCTGAAGTTTATATATATCATTCAAAATTGTTATTCTAATAAAATAGAGTCGTTTGTATCATTTTTTTTAACATGGCGCACCTAATCATTTACTGACGATATCTCAGTAAAATAATGTTAATAATGATAAGGTAGTGATATTCGTGTAGACTAAAACCGATTTCTAAATGAAGACCAGACGCACAAGCTTTCTTTGGAAATGGCACAGACCCCTCATGCTGTATTTTCCTGTTTTTGTTTTCGATCTTCCTCTTTTTGTTTAAATTCTTCTTCTCCTACCCTTTCACCCTTGCAACCTGCTTGTACCAGTGATCTTAAAAACATCACATCTAAGGGCTCGCCCAGGTTTAAGACGAGAGGAGAGACATGACGGGAAACACTGATGTCTTAAGAGAGCAACCACTTCAGTTGCCGTATGCAAACTCCATCCGTTAGTTATGCCCTCCCAAACCCTTATGTTCGCTTATGGTCAACGTATTAAAGCAAGTTTTTCAGACTGCACACTAAATAAAAGCAGCAAAAATAAACTAAAACTAAAGGAATACTAACATTTTCGTGCAAAAATTTCGAAAGTGTAAGATTTCTTCATCATGCACTGAGAGTAAACTAAAATGAATAAGAGACAGCGAAAAGGTTAAAGTGATAGTAGGGGGAATGCGTAAAATACTATTGAGTGTTGCGGCTTAATCGGATTGTCCGCTTAATCGCTATGGTTAACGCAAGACGTTAACTAATATATGGATTATGCATACGGCCCCAGGGCGCAGGAAAAAAACAACAACAACAACAAAAAACGTACCACTATAAAAGGGACACTTCACTAATTTGATTGCAATCGCTCGCTTCACACTGGAGTGATATTTTATATCCGAATTTCGCGAATAAAAAATGTCATACTGTATGGAACCTTTGCAGATTGTTAGTGTACGGTCCCTCTGAAAAACGTCTAGATCTGAATCCAGTATTCGAAATTCAATAATAGTATATCTATCCGAGTCGGGGCCGCGTCCAGGGTTATTTCTAACGTCATCTGACTAAAAGGTTTATCTTGACCAAAACTATTTCTGAGAGTACTGAGTGGTTCTGTTGGGAATATAGCTCTTTGCTTCATCTGACAAAAAGGTTTATCTTGATCAAAACTGTTTCTGAGAGTTCTGAGTGGTTCTGTTGGGAATATAGCTCTTTCCTTCAACCAGGGATTTTTCTAACGTCGTCTGACAAAACGGTTTATCTTGACCAAAACTGTTTCTGAGAATACTGAGTGGTTCTTTTGGGAATATAGCTCTTTGCTTCAACCGGGGATTTTTCTAACGTCATCTGACAAAAAGGTTTATCTTGGCCAAAACTGTTTCTGAGAATACTGAGTGGTTCTGTTGGGAATATAGCTCTTTGCTTCAGCCAGGGATTTTCTAACGTCATCTGACAAAAAGGTTTATCTTGGCCAAAACTGTTTCTGAGAAAACTGAGTGGTTCTGTTGGGAATATAGCTCTTTGCTTCAATCAGGGTTGGGAAGTTCACCGAAAAGTCAATCCAGATTAAGTTCAGTTCACTAAGGGAAAAAGCCCCAAGAACAGTTTTAGCTCAGTTCCATGAAAATTCGGTGTCCAGTTCAGATCATCTCTGCTTGGTATAGAATTCGGCATTCTGGCCTGGTTTTTGAGGTCGGTGTAAAGTGAACTGTAATTTAAGTATGAAATTAAAGTTTACACCAATCATCTAAAATATCTACTGTTTAGATCCAGATCAGTTCGTCTAAAATAGCCATTCATTGAGCTCAGATCGTTCACCTGAACTGAACTTAATTTTGCGAAATGGGTTCATACTATGATCTGCGTCCTGCCCAACCCTGGCTTCAACCCAGCTTGTGTCTTATTTCTCTTCGCAAAAAGAATTTATTGAAAGGTGAATATTGACATGAAGGATTCTGAGAGTACTGAGTGGTTCTGTTGGGAATATAGCTCTGCTTCATCTGACAAAAAGGTTTATCTTGATCAAAACTGTTTCTGAGAGTTCTGAGTGGTTCTGTTGGGAATATAGCCCGTGTAAAAAAGTGATTTTGTCGGGAAAACCAACATTTTTTTGTTTTAAATCAAACCCTTTCGTCGGAAGACGACAGATTTGTATGCACAGCTTGCTCCCCGACGGTAACGAGCGGGTAAGGCAGTTTTAAGTACGGCTACTCTCCCTTTTTGGCCTTGCTAATCCCTTGCATCATCAAACAACGTGATCAAGGCAGTTTGGTTTTTTTTTCTTCTAAGGTTCCATAAAATAGCAACAAATCCGTGCCCTTGACAACTTACAGCCATGTGAGTGGCCCGTGGCCGTTCATTCTTGACACTAAAAATACCGTGGAACTGTAAGATGCATCATCGCTGTCAGTGTAAGTTCGAGAGAACCGAGCCTAAACAGTAAACACATCCCATTTGCACTTAACAGTTTGTCCTCAAACGGGTTCATTCACCGAAATGGAATTAAGGTAGGCTTTCTTCCAGTGCGGTGAGCCGAAGCCCGACACAGTCTACTCGGCTTAATCGCAACCTACTTAAAGGTACTTTTCGCTTAATCACTTTTTTTAAAAAAGAAGTAGGCTAGTTTTCTTGATATAATGAAGAGGAAACGTATGGATCAGTACACCTTAACGGTTTGTTTGCTTAATCACAAATAGTTCCGTATTTCCGTAGGTTTGCGATTAATGGTACATAATCTTGTTATGTTGATCTGTAGGAGGCCGGAGGCTTGGAAAAGATTCGGGAGTTAAAAATAATGATATTTAAAATGCGGTCGAGGGGTGTGCGGTGGGATGGCGGTGGGAGGAGGGGAGAGGAAATCACGAAAAGTCGAATGAATTTATCTACCATAATGGAGGGCCATAATGCAAAAAAAAACAACAACAACTAGATTAGATTCATATGTCATGACGAACAAGAACTCTTTAAAGCTGCAGTATATTCATAGGTTTTCTTCCACAGGAGGAGGATGAGGTATCCTGGGGAGGAGGGAAGGGAAGAAATGACTTCGAGTATATGAAGAGCGTACGGATGGAGGGTGGGAGGGGGCTGAGGTGGCTAGAGAAAAAGAAATATCTCAGAAAATTGAACGTACTGCTGAATGGCCCTTGAACGAAAAAATAGGAATGTAGGATGGTCTCTAAGCAAAATATTCTCCTTGGAACTTCAGGAGTCTTTTCCACGTATGTGGGGAAACGGAGATAGGGTAACAGTGGGGCTGGGGGTGGGGGGGGGAGGAGAGTTGTTGACAACAATCGTAGCCTAGGAAAGTCAACCAAGTGTGCTTCCAAGAAAAAGCTAACGAGAACAGCCTGCATGGAATGCACAGTGTTGATGCAGGGCCCTAGGGCAATAATTAATACCGTCGGGCCCCACTATCACGGCAAAATGATACCGGGCCCTTGTGTCCTTGAAATGCAGAGGGGGCCCTTAGGGAAACTACCCTGTCTTTTCCATAGTTAAATTTGGTCAAGCTCAAACGTGGTCTGAAGTCTAGAAAATTGAGCCTGTGCTCGTTGTGAAAGGCTCTTTGAAAAGGAGCCGGTAGGTTTCTAGCGTTGCGGCGATATGAAGAATAACCCAGTGTACTTCGGGAACGCTTTTCCAAAGAATTATTCATATCGTGACTCGGAAACATTCGTGTACTTTTCAGCCGTGGTCGAATCCTTGTTCACGGACTACCCAACACCCATGTTCCTTGCTTGAATACGATTACAGGATCCATGGGCAGAATCGCATATAATTTCAATACGATTACTGGGATCTTGTTTAGTGGCCAGTGAGCTGCAGATAGAACAAACAACAAAAAAAAAAGGTGTGTGTAAGTGTGCGTGGTGTTGTGTGTGTGTGTGTGTGTGTGTGTGTGTGTGTGTGTGTGTGTGTGTGTGTGTGTGT
>JAWQUT010000102.1:983051-1006180 GCA_033807755.1 Ellobium chinense | reverse complement strand
TTTTTTTTTCGCTAAGCTCCTAATCTGCTTCGCACTCATAGGAAAACATAATGTCGTTGATAATGTCCAGATAATGTGGGTAGTAGCTGGGAATAAATATATTTACGTTTCCTAAAAGGCTATCAACGTGCACAAGTTAATTTATTTATACTTTTGAAAAAACTTTGAAGTTTGTTTTATTCTTTTTGCAGGAAGTAATTTTCGCGAGTCAAGCTGAACTCGCAAAATTCGCGAAAATTGATCATGCGGGAAAAAAAAGACTTCTTCAGTACTCGACACACAATCTTGATTTTCAATACTATAGAATTTACTGACTCACTGCATAGTCTTGATATCTTTTATGAGCTATTTGATGTGGCATTTTTCTCCAATCTTCTTGAATCCTGGGCCAAGAGAACAGTTTTATAAAACCGGATTCTAATAATATATACTGATATTGAATTTACTTCTAATATCATTTTATCACGATACTTGTAAACAGATGCAGACAGGTTGGGTACACCCGACCTGTCTGTCCTCGACTGTAAGGGGGTTGTCTGTAAATGAGTAAATAAATATCTTGTTTATGAACAGAGGTTACAACAAGGAACTCGGTGTGGCAGTGATGCCATGTGGAAAATACTTTCATTCCGAAGAGATGGCCAAAGGATGGGGTGAGACCTACGCTCGACTTGCCTTCGAAATGGCCGACATTATCAAGGGACGCAAGCTAACCCCAGAGCTGATTACACTTCTCAGAGCTGTTTGCGTTGTCTCCCCGGATAGGTCAGTATGACCGTTTTACATCGGAAATGGAGTGGCATTGTAAATGACAGAAAAGAAATTTAAAACTTAGGAAGTGTCTTCAGAGGTTGAATGCCTCCTATGGAGACAAAACGGCAAGACAATTTTTTTATATAGGTGGTATATCTATTGGGCATGCTGTGTAAAAGCTCGCCTAATACTTAAAGAAGAATACATACTGAAACACAGATGGCAAATTTAAAGAACTAGACTAACTCCTCATTCTAGGAATGGGTCAACATGGCTGGGAGGCGAATTTACGGGACATAGATCTCTTTCATTGTGGTCAAGAAATCCCATTATCAAAACGAGTGGAACAATGTGGTCACTTTCTAAGCGATAGGATGCGCTTATACATCGCAACGCACCATAGGCTAACACTCATCATTTCACAATACAAAATTACATTAACAAAATTCACTGAAAAGACGCACGCTGAAGATAAGCAGAGAAGAATTAGGGTTCGGGGACAATATAACATATATATAACTTTTAAATATTGGCTCCATGAAGCAAAAAAATTGTTCCCTGCTTACTAAATGCTTTTTCGATTTCCTAGAGTCGCTTCAATAGCAGCACTATATATTTGAAATGTTTGTCATTAACATTTATCGTTCTTTTAACCTTAACCTTTCCAGATGCTTATTGTCATGTCGAGACAAAGTGGAAGACATTCACTGGATGCTGGTCACGTGCTTGCTGCATCACATAGAAACGAAATACCCAGAAGATCACATGACCTTCCCTCGGCTTGTATCAGTCTTGACATCACTGAGAGAGCTCAGCGAATCGGCACGTAGAAATCTAGAGAGTGGGTGTGTCGAGGCTGGCCTTTGCTGTAATTTTTCACTTCATGCTTTCACACCTTTCTGAATAGATCTATCTAGATCTATCTTGCTCTACAGCTTCATCTACATCAACCCTTAAACGATCACAGAGTATGAGAGAAGATTCATTTACATGAAGAAATTACTTTGGCACTGCTCAGCGTTATGTTCAACTTTTCTCCGGTTTCTAGCAACGGCTGAGATTATCAATTTGAAAATTCACCCGAGAAATGAGCATTTGGTGAAGCGGAGGAAGGTTATAACAAACATGTCATCTCCCCACCCCTCCTCCCAAATCAATGCTAGAATGATGTTACTTAAAAGAATTCGGGCATTTTCATGCTGCATATGAATGCTAAATTTAAAGATGCTGTTCGTATTTTTATGCTGCCTTAAGAATATTTTATGCTGAAGTTACGTCAGAAAACTGGATTTTCCATGGTGCGTAATGAACGCTAGGATCCTGTTACATTAGAATATATACGTGTTTTGTTGTTTTGTTTGTTTGTTTATTTTTTTGAAGCTGTGTTATGAAAACTACATATGTTGATGTTTTAACAATATAAGAATGATTAATTTTTTTCTGAGATTGCATTATGAGAACTACATGTTACTGATTGTTACTATGAGGCAAAAACACAAATGCCAGTTTCCTTGTTGAGAAAGGGTTAGTTGAAAAACAATTTTGTGGTGAAACCCCGTTAAATTCCATGTTGCAGTAATAGCCTCTTCGATACCTGTGATCTTAAATGGGACATTTTTAATGCTTTAAATTATTTACCTTCTGTTGTAATCTGACCGTGTTCATTTTATATCAGTGCCATAGATGGTATTACCATGTCGTCCGCGTACCATGTAGGCCTAATATACTTCATTTTAAAACAAAAAAATCTGTAAATTGATAGCCTGAAGGAGTACGCAGATTTTTACTGTTCATGCAGTACCTGTGATCCGGGTGAAAATAATTCTTTTTAATTCAAACAACGGCTTGTAGAGAATATCATATTTTAAAAATTATCTGTATAACCTTAAAGGTCTTTTATTTGATATGGGTCGAGTGCATCAAATCGCTCTTGCATATTCGCTGTAAGTCGACGACGCAAAGGTGTGAATCATTTTCTGAGAATAATTGTTTTGCAACCAGTTGAAATGAAGCTTTTACTAGCTATTCGGGGCGAAATCAAGATTGGTATGGCATGAAAGCTTAATGCGTGCACTTCCATGGCCCAAGGCATAGTTGTTTGAAGAAGCTGGGGAGGGGAGTCGTCTAAAAAAAAACTTGGATGATAATCGCTACTGAAGACCACTTTTTTACTACATAAATCATCTAATAAGCCTCAGAAAATCTCAGATTTATCCACAATTACTGACCATTTGCCCATAAATCCAATGTGTTTGTATATGAAATGATTTTACTCTCGATTTCTGAGATAAACTTTACTGTCTATTAATCTGATTCACTGGCATGGGGGGTTATTAATCTTCAGAACTTGATAGCTCAGTTTCCAATTTAGAGACGAAAGTATCATTTTAACTGGCTCCAAGACAAATATACTTCAATGTGTTCGGCCTACAGGTCAAGTCAGGCCAAACTAGACCGGTGGCCGTATGTATAATTTCTTACGTTAGTTAACGCACTGCGGTAACCATGGGAAACACCCCAAAACATTAGAGTGGTGTTCACTGCAGTTAACGCAATACGTTAGTTAATGCAAGGATTATGCTTACGGCCTAGGCATTGTTGGTCTCATGTCACTAATGTCAGTTCACATTTATGTGATACTCTCATAGCTTCATACCAGAGAGAATCTACAATCTACAGTCCATTGCTTTGCTTTTATGATAGAGACACAATGACACGCCTTTAACTCCTTCACCGCCATTGTCACAATAAGCCACAACCTACGTCATCATCATGGCGGTCACCAGACACTCAGGATGCGTGTATCACCCCAGCTCTCATGAGGTGATTGGGTAGCATGCTGTCTGGATGTCCTGTGGAACCTTATTTGAGTCATATTGTAATTCACACGTTTATTATATGCGTTACATGTTGGTCACGTGCTGTATGTCGTCATAATGTTGGTGACCCGAGTGCTACAAAGAATAAACAAGAATAGATAATTTCGTCATCTAGGTGCAGTTACCATTTATATGTTTTTAAAGATAGTTTGTACAGGGGCACATTAAGGTTGTGTGTCGAATAGTTTCGTAACTGCAGTCTATGAGTTAGGTAGCCTACATGTTTGGCCATGTTTTGAGAAATAAAATATTTTTTATAAGATTCAAGTTTATTTCCATGTAGGCGGCTTGGCCATTCACACTGTAATTTACAATTTCATTACAATAGCAAGTACAACACTTAACACGAATTTCTACACTTAGCATTCTGAACAAGCAAAATGCGGCACAAATGTCTTGTCCACCAAAAACTTTCTGTAACATTTGAAAATTGTGAATTACGAGTAGATACGTGGTCACTGCATCAAAGCGACGATTTGAAAATCATGATTGGCCACTTTTATTAAGAATTCCACTCTCTTGTTGTCAACGTTCGTTTTCCTCAGCGACTCCGAAATGCCATCGAATTCAACGAAATATTCAGTGCCATTCATATTTTATCTTTCTCATGAGTCATATTGGCTACTGATGCAAGGAAACTAAAATTTTACTTTTTTGACCAGTGGACAAAATATGTAAAAGTTTGTGTTCTGTGGCCGTATGCATAATCCATACGTTAGTTAACGCATTGCGATAACCACGGGAAACTCACAAAACATTAGTAGTTCTGATTGTAGTTAACGCAGTACATTAAGTAACGTATGGATTATACATACGGCCACTGATTCTCTCATACACCGTTAGCCTTACATACACTTCTGTGTCGATGTTGTTTTTTTTTGTGCTTGTTTTCTTCTCGAAGGTCTAATGTTTGCAAAAGTCTAAAATGCCTATAGGCGATTATCTGATTTTCGCAAGTCCCCCATGACAATTTCTCATGGGTATGAGAACATAATTCTAGTGAAATCCTAAGTGACATCACCAGACTGTCTATAAAACATTTGGTAAATCTCTTCATTTTGATAACGACACATACTATGAAAATGCCCAAATAATGAGGGGCGGTAACTAAAATTACAGTACATTTTACGCTTCTTTTGAGGGATATTGCCTCTCATCCATTTTTTTTTTTAAAACTGGTAATAAGCTCTTTGAACATTTTTGGATGGAACCACTATTCTCGGGAAGTAGTTTTAGTAAGTTAAATTTCCAAATATTAGAACTCAACAGGAGAAAACAAATATAAACACTTATACACTATACATACTGTTGTTCTTGTAAAGCTAACCATTCCATTAAGTTAATGGAAACTTGGGGGAAAAGGGGAAAACGGGAAGTAGTATTGGAGGAGGAAAGGAAAAGAATGTCCCCAAGGAAGGATAAAAGACATTTTCCTTACATGTTATTGATGTTGTGCAAACATCAGGACAATTCACTGAATAAAAAATAAGAATGCTTTCAATCATGTTTATTTTTTTTCATTTTCCAGTTCACAAAAAGAATACACATTTCCCAAACATCAAAAACTAATTTTATGTGGAAGGACATATTCAAATTGAAAAGCCAAAAACACAATGCTTGGCATTTGATTTTTGCTTCACCTCACTTTCGAAACATGAACTCTAAATATCGTTTTTCTAAAAAATCTTAATGCCTCTAAATAATACCAAAATCTTCGGGTTTACAAATTTTGTTATTGAAAGCAAAAAAAAAAAAGGAAAAAAAAAACAACACAAACAAGACATCACACAAGCCCCAATGAAATCTGCATCTTTCTGCACACATATACTTTAGATGGCCTCAACATAAAAATACTGTTGTTTCAAAATTAAGGGATCCAATAACAATGTATGTAGGCCGTAGGCCTATATTATATTAATGTGAAAACCCATAGGTATTGGAATAGTAAGACGCAATTTTCACTCAGCAGAAATATGTTTTATTTTCTGGCAAATGCAGGAAATATCGTTTTATCTATTAGGTTACTGTGTCCTAGGTTTCACAGACGTCTCCCCAATAAAGCCAGGTTTGAAATTTCCTTTCTTCCATGACCTATAACATCAATACTGTAGTAACAACGGTCTCAATCTAGAAGTCCAAAAAAAGTTTTAAAAGTTCTCTGTGACGGTAATAAACTGCAGCTGTAACTCAAAAATCCTCCCCACCCTTTCGGTGAGAGTTAAAAATGAGTACTAAAATACCTATCCCGGCAGAAATAATAATTTCGGGCATTCTGACTCATAACTGTACACTATAGTCAAACCATTTCCTACCTCACATCGCTGGACTCCAGGTTTTTGAATGTCATGCATCAGACCACTGGTCACAATAAACTACATAATGAGAATTATATAATTATATAAAGAACACTCTGAGCCCTGCTTTGCAACTTAAATACACAAAGAGAATTTTTGAACTTCCTTCCTCAAAAACTTGTCATATAGAATAAAGTTACCCGCTCAAAACCTTGACAGGGGTTACCATAGCTTAAAGTTTGTTGACTTCTGACACTTACGGTGACTTGTGCTCAGCAAAAGTGTTTTGAAAAGAAAGTCTTATAGGTGGTGAGATCTTGGCCAAAAACAAGAGTCATTCTGCCAATAACATTATGACAAACTTGATTTTGTTTTACTCTCAGAAATAAATAATCACCTCTTTAAAATGGAAAAATTTTGCTGTTTCTTTGCTGCTATCAATATGCCACTTAATACAAATGTTTGTTTCAGTCTTATTAATTTTTCACTGTAGGAACTTTTGCTACACAGACTTTGATAGGGCTGTTATTATCCAAATTCAGTCATAATTAAGGAGTGTTTTATGAAAACTCAATATGTTCACTTTGAATGATACTAAAATAAAGAGAGAAAATGTAATGGTAAATGCTCCTCTCTCACATATTTTAAAAAATACAGCACAAAATTCTTGAGGGAAGGCAGATTTCAAGCTCAAGGTTGTTTTAAACAAACTAAAGAAAGCACTTATGTATACACTCCTAACTTATTTTACAACAAAAATGCAAATGCTGAGTTTGGGAGAAAAAGAAAACTTCAAATGTGGCTGAAGATACGTACCAAATGACAAAGTTTCAGATAATATGACAGAGTGTATACAAAACTTAGGATATCACAACTGTATGTTGGCTTTGTTTGTTTTCCTCTCTATTTTTGCCAGTTGCTTTGGTCCCAATATTAGTATCACTGGAAAAAGTTGCAAAAATAATGCAATTTAAAAAAAATGTGGGGCTGTTACAAGTAAACACTGACACAACATTTCAGAACATAACAGGCGGACACTTTATAACAGTGAGAAAACACATGAAACCTGGTATTCATCCATCAAGTCGACCCATTAAATCATAATAGACAACGAGATATTACTGTTCATAATACAGAGGCCTTTTAAGTTTGCTTTTCTTAAGTGAAAGGGACTTCACACACTTCTGTCCCTGCTACCTCTTTAAATTTCATTTATTTCTACCCTTTTTCAAAGATCTTCAAGGGCCCCACATTGGCGTTTCTATCAGCATATTGTCCAAATTATTTCAAAATACATTATACATGCTGGTGCAGCAGACATCAATATTTCAAGAGTGAAGGCAACAAATAGTGTCTGCATGCCCCTTGGTACTGTTTTCAATAATGTGCTGCACAAAAATCAGTTAAATTTTTTTTTCTTCTCCAGAGCACAAAGAAATTTCTACAATTGTTTGACATGCATTTCTCACATGCTGATCAGCTTGCACACGTCTACTACACATGCACATATTCACAATGTATTAGTAATATTAAAAGAAAAATTGTTTTAGTTTTTCATGACCCACAAACAGCAGACTGCGCCCCCCTCCCCAAAATTATATGGATCCCATTTTTCTCTGTAAAAAAAGTGGGAAAAATCCCATGAGTTTTACCTACAGATTATGTTAAGTACAAACTTTCCAATAGTTGGTACATTTTCTTCATGATTTTTAAATATTTTTTTCAGGATTTCTAACTTACCCTATAAATAACAACTTGCAGTCTTTTCACAATCTACAAGCACATCCACTCCATCCCACCTTCCCATTTAACAGTCATACACGCACGTCTCAAACCTGTTTGTTCCCCAAACATAACTTATAATGTCATTCTTTATTAACAAGAAAGTGGACACATTGCCCAGACTTTTCTTTTGTTCAGGTAATTATTTTATCAAAAAGGCCCAGAAATACTTCTTTGAAATTAATTCAGAAATTGTCCCATAGGTAATTCTGACATAAAATTTCAAGATTATCAGAGTAAAGAGAATTGAATAGTATATAATTCAAATTCATGACATTACTGTCTGATTAAACTGCTGTGGTAGTTTCTAGCATACTTCAATACTTGAACGAAACCAAAGGACGTACATCACAGATGGAAATTTACTGTTTTTACCATTATATGGAAGTATACTCCTTAACGGAATGATGAAGCATTGCTTCTGACATTGAGCAAACAAAAGGTTTGCTCTCTTTAAAATAAGATACAGTAGTTCTAAAATAATCTAGTTTCAAAAAAGCAACAACAATACCCTTGTGAAAGGATAGAACACATAAACTGCTGTTACAAATTCAAGTTCTGTCTTAAACTCTCCCCCCAATTAATCACAGACAGCACCCTTTAGTTTCATGTTCATAGTGTTTTGACTTCAATCTTGGCATAAAAACAAAAACTGGAAGAGCATGTCCTTTCAACTACTCGTAAAGGGAGTATCAAGCCTTTAAGTTCTGAGCAGTCGATCTTTGCCACGAACTTCAGTTCTTTTTGGCTTTGTTGCATCATGATATTGATTCAGATTCGCCTTGCTTCAAGACACGAAAAACTTTACACTAATGTGAAAGAGGAGAGAAAAAAAACAACAACTGCTTTAAAGCTTGTTTTCTGGAAAACTGCAATAAGCTTCATTCACATTTGTGTTTTCTCAATATTTGCTTAAAATTGTTTAAAATGGAGGGAAAAAATGTGCTAGAAATGTCATAAACAAATAACATGATTCTGGGAAATGATATCTTGGCACATACGAAATTCTTGTAGTTTCTAACTAATTTGAAGTTCATATCTTAGGACTTTTGAAGAATTTCAATCACTCATCACAGTAAAAAGTTTGATGCCATTAACAATGCATGTCTTTCTTTTTCATCAGTTGTCACAAGGTATACAGCGTCTAATTCATTAGGTGAAACAAACTGTAAACCTAAAATGACTGGCCTGTTTTGAAATACAGTAGAACCTCAATATAAAGTATGCCTTGGTGCACGGAAAAAAATGCGCACCTATTACTGAAGTATACTTAATATTGATTCAGTCTGAATATTGAAATGAGAGGGTACTAATGAATCCATACATGGGAAATTAATACTTAGTAACAAGGTATACTTATTAAATGAGTACTTACTATCGCAGTGCCACTGCAGTGATTGAAATCACAGTCTCTATAAAAACAAAAGAGTGGTCAGAATGTTAATTCACAGAAAGTACCATGAAAGTACTCATAACCTGCAGTGTGACCACAAAACACTATGCTGCGGTGAAGCAGATTTTAAGTAGATCTCTAACTGAGCTTCTTTTCTGAGCTCCCATGAAAGAGACAAAAAGAAAAAAAAAATATACCTAACCCTAAACAACCTGCCTCATCTACTGCGGGCAGTATCATAAGAAACGACAAAGCAGGAGTTACCAACGTGGCAAAGTTGTACTGACTTAGAGTATGCAGTTTAGTTATTTCTTACTGAACAGATGTTCAGAGAGTCGAATGCAAACCATCCCAATATGCCCGTTTAACTGAGCCAAGTATTATGACAACATGTAGCAGAGACTTTGACCTGAGTCATTTCACCTTGATGATGCAACTGATCTTCCATCCAACACTTGGTATGCAAAATCCTGTCATTTACCTTTGAAATGTTATTTCTTTATCCATGACTGGCTTACACAACTATGATGCATTTGTTAATAGAGCACTAGTGTTGCTTTCTGTCTTTCGTCTTGATCATTACGAAAGAACAATCTGTCACAAGACTCAGGTTTTGGCAATGCTTCATGTAGTACAGAAAATTTGCCAGTTAAAAAGTTTAAATTCTTCCATCAACACTCCCAAATTTTACAAACTAGCACACGATTTCTGAAGATAGCAAAGAAACTGGCATCAGTTTATGAATTTGTTCTCCAATGTCAGTACTGGTGAAGTCCTGTCTTGCTGTTTATTTTTATAAAAAAAAAATTGAAATAATCGAGACATCAAAGTGTCCTTAAATGCTGATCACAGTCTCTTGCAAGCAGCATCATACTGGCAGGGGTATTTATCAAAAGCTGTGGCTTCTCACTTTGCCACAGAAGAGCCACATTTATGTATATGACAAAACCCCTTTCTGGCATAGGGCCACAGTTCTCAATCGCAAGCCAGGGAACCCTAATCATGATTGCATTCTTATAGATTTTCAAGAGTTTCCACAGGCTGCAGTCAAGAAAGACCATTACTACTGAAAGTTATACTGCAGCTCACAATGCCAGATTTCAGAAACCCCCAATCAAACACACTTGCAGTGGACTGGGAGTTTTTCATATATGAAAAAAGTAAAATCTGCCCTCCCTACATCAATGCAGATTCTACTTTCTTCACAACAGACAGAGGTAATTTGATATTAAAATAACAAGTGAATGGTAACAACAAAACAATAAAATTGTACTTCCTACAATGGTGAGTTACATTACACAAACAGCATGGGCCAAAAGGCTGAAGTTACCATTCCAAAAGGTATGAAGCATATATAAAATGACATGCTGTGTCACTGTCTGCACAATAACTGTGTATCAGCCGTTGTTGATATGAAATACACCATACTGTACAGCCTGACTGCCAAGCTCTCAGTTCTTTCAAGGGATAATGTATTTAAAACAAGGGATAAAAAACAATCTTTCACACCAGTCTGACCCACTCAGTAATCACAGTGGAACCTCATTAATATATTCATGGCTGAAATCCCCCCCACTGGTTCTTCCTGGGACTATCAATTTTTTAATTTCCATATTTCACAGGCATATTTACAGTGTAACATACACAATGAGCTAAACTGCTTCGATAAGCCTGTAGTTCATGTAAATACTGTATATCGTTTTGGCAAGTTCAGGAATGGCAGCAGCCTATGGCAAAATTTTCGGACACCAAATCAACATATGGGCTCTCTTCGATATTCAAATTGCATTGTAATTTTTTTTTTTCCACTTGTTAAAAGTACCTTGTTTGTCAGATCAGGTTTTCCAAAAATGTTCAAAATTTTGCCAGTGCTAAAGCCTAAAGCTTGGCCTGGCCATCATACATCCAAAAAAAGCTTTGACCACTTCTCTCAGGCCACAGATATCATAACCCACCATGTTGTGGAATAGTGCATCAGGTTATGTATGAGAGGGTTATGACCATGTTCCTATTGTTCATCCCGTTTTTGAGGTCTGCTGCTGGATGACTGTATAAGACAGTTTCCATACGGATAGCAAAGAGATATCTTCATTCACACTAGTATGACTGATCAGGAGCTTGGATGGAACCATGAAAACATTTTCTTGAACTCTTTTTCATCATAGTAAGGTGGCGAAAAGCAACACCACTGTTGTTTGAAATTGTTTTAAAAAAAACCCCAAACTCAGAGAGAAGAGTTGTTGAAGTGGAAGTCTTTCATGCAAAATCCAGCTCCGATCATTCCTGCTCTTCAAGTTTTCAATCAGTGGGAACCTGGGTTACATACCAGTGGATCAATGACAGAGATGATGACAAAAATTCTTCAGCTTCACATGTGTCAAATCATGCAAGTATTGTACAAAAATGACCACTCTACTCACATTCACAAGGCACTGGAAGGCAAGAATTCTGAGAAGCTTGGCAATCAGTGACACAAAACCGAAAGTCGTGATAACATTCTACTACAGAGAAACTATATGTCTAGGAAAGTTCTTGATAGAAGTGCATCCAGATGGCAAAAAAAATTCAGGTTTTTGACAAAGTTTGTTAATCATGAAATCATTCCCTGAATATTGTAACATATTCAGTCAAAGTTCTCCCCAAGTGACTGAAGCCCAGTCTGAACCCCTCTTCTTCTTTCTGTAAAATCTTTCCTAACTAAGAGGGTGGTAATGACTTTTATCAGAGTATAAGCATCTGTGATCCACAACCTCCAGAATGATGCAGTAGATGCACTGTCCGCTAGAACAAAGTGCCTTACCACATGTACTGGTCTGGGCATTTGACTGACTTGCTGTGAATCCAGTAATTTCCTGGAACCTGACATCTTTGTTATAGAGTATATCAGACAGGAGGGGGATGATCCTCATACACAAAGGAACAAATGTGATGTTTCAACTGAAGCAAAGATCTAGTACTAGCTCTACACCTAAATTAACTACATAAACAACTCCAGAGATTTGCTACATAAATTGTGCAAGGAAAGAAGCACAGGATGGTCCTAATAATGGATGATATCTTATACATTTGCTACTGGCTTCTAACACAGGATCTACTTAAGACTGATTAAAAAAACAAAATCAGATGTGAAGGCTATTGGTTTGAGCAAGATAATGCATGTTCTACTTCTACAGACAGACTTTTAAATGATCTGACTCTAGGTGTACGCTCAACTCTTTCAGTTTGTTGGAACACACACACAAAAAAAAGAGGGGTATATGATGTGTATCATAGTCATACAGCACTGTAGTAGTTTCATCTTATTCTGGCTTCTGGGGGTTGCTGTGTTGGGTCAGCAACAACAAACTGGCAGAGTTAAGCACCAGTGTTTCAAGTTGATGGCAGAATAGGAGAAACTATGTGCTTTACCCTGAGCTCTTTCAGTTTGGACCTGTAATGCCAGTGCAAAAGATGGAAAGCAAAGTATATAAAGCATGTGATCAAGCTTACTATAAGTGATGAGCAATAGGGAGGATACGGCCCATGAGGAATCTAGATCTAGATGAGTTTAACAAAGGTGTGTGACATTCACAAGTCATTTCCAAGCTGGTATCTTCTAACAGACTGTATCTGCTGGCAACCCTCCCCCCAATGCTGCTCAAATTAATGAGCAATAAATCTCTTGTAAGTTAATTATTGTTTTGAAGAGTTTTAATTTATAAAATAAGTCATTTCAACCTTCTTTACAAAGAGCCCTTGAGTAATGATGCAAAACTTTGTCAATGTCACACACATGATGGCAGACCTGTACATGTTACCTTTGCAAGAAAGAAAGGAAAAAACAAAACGTTCCCAGATCTTGTTTTCAAAGCACCTCATATTTGAAATATGTCATACGCGATGTGCTCATAACAAGAGGCGAGTGCACCTTGTTCCAAACTGTCTCCAAGGAATGCACAGGTCTGCTGCTTAAAAAGGCGGGCTTCAAAAAGAAAAAGAGGGACAAGGGGAAGGGAGGAATATATTTTTCCTATGCTGTGATCCTATTTGCCTACCCCAGGTTTGACAAGTTTCCTTCATGGGTGAATGAGTAAGTCTGTGACGTAGGCAAACAAGCCGCAGAAACTGAAGCAGCACTGATTGGAAATACTATTGTCACCAGCCTGGTATTCTTAGATGCTGCAATATGACAGTAATATTTCCAAACACAGAAAATAAACGATAACTATATACAATCATCTTTATGCCCTTGTTTTTCAACAAAGTTCAGCTTCAGAATATTTTTTCCTGCTCAAGGAAGCTGGACTTTGAAAAGGTGCATTGACTATTTACAAGTTCTATCGTACAACATGGGTAGCCTTTGGCCATTACATATGTATAGAATTTATAGGCAACTGATTTACACACACCTTCATGAGCAATAACACTTTCAGTTTGACGGAATCTGTCATGACATGAGGCTACTGATGAAGATGTTAATGGGAAATAATTGATGATGGTGAACGCTAATGAAGAGGCGGCCTTCCAAGCTGGCACACTGATGGAAGTGAAGTAACCAGCATTATGATAGTGTCTGGGCTGAACATGTATAATGGCATTATGACAACTATACATCTCTTAAAATTTCAATGGTACTATGATGCATAGCCAAAAGGATCATTCACAGGCCATTATGAATCTACATGCGAACACAAAGTCTTTTCTGAGCTCATTAAAGAGCTGAGCATCAGCTCAAATGGCAATTCATCACTTCATGTACATATTTATGATAGGATTATCAACTAATTGCACTGTTTATTTTCACTGTTTAACTCACAAGTTGTTTTAATGCTGAAGTTATCCCTCCTTTTGGAATGTATACTGATCACCCATATGGTATCATCTCAGATCAGTCCATATTAGATTACTGTAGGCTTAGCAAACAAACTTGATGTCTCAAAAAAAAAACAACATTATGTGTTATTACATCCCTTCTAAAGAGTGAGCGATTACAAGTAAAAATGGAGCTAAACTCTTTTTACCATACTCGTCCAACTTTGTGAATGGGCGATAAGTCTTAATGTTTCAATGAAAATTCATGATGTAAAAACCATTTGCTTGGTGTCAAACACTATCACTAGTATCACAAACGTCTGATCCAAACATTTCAGTGTCACCACTGCCTTGAGTTCTGCTTTAAGTTTAATCAACATGACAGACTTAGTGAGGCACCTCTTTGTGATGTACCAATGAACTTGGTGAAAATGGCAATGAAAAGAAGATGATCTAATGGAAGATGAATGTAAGCTCACAAAATAAATTAAGGATACAAAAATAATTTAAGCGACATACATTCACACATACATGAGATTGCTTTAGGGCATTTGTTGAATATCGGTCTGAGTGGTCTCAAAAATCTTTCTCTAAACACTCTTAAACAGTTAATTTCCATGTTTCAGCAATACTGAATATTTCCTTTCTTCTTAATAACAAGTTAAGGCTATTTCCTGATGAAAGTCAGTTTTTGATTATGCAACAATTTTGTTTTATTCTATTTTATTCAAGCATGCAGCTATTAATTACCATTCCTTGTCCAAAATTAAACCTGCAGAAATAGAGACCTTCAGAAGCTAATTTACAGAGCAAAAAATATTCCAAAATCTTTCACAGAATAAAAAAAACCATGTTGTACTGATGTACAATTTTATCCCACAGCTCCACTATAGACACAATACTACTTTAAATAACTACATAAGGAAAATACGTATTATAAAAACCCCAGGCACTTGCAGAGATCAGCCTATGCAATCTTTCATTCTTTCACTCAAAAAAAAAAAAAAAATCATGTGCAAATGCTCCAACTACAATTTTCCCTGAAAATTTAATCAATCTAGCAAAAAATTCCAAGGAAAATGTAAAGGGCAGATTCACAGATTCAGCAATTTTGAAAGAAGGCCTACACCACCACTCACAGGAAAAAAAAACAACAACAAGACTTCGACTCACATCAACATCGTATAAGAAATTCAGTCATCTCTGTCCAAGAGACTTATGTACAGAACACTGATCAATTTTTTTGTGTTAAATTTGCTAGTACACCTATATATAGATTCTTATGTACATCAACAATGTTCAAACACTTCGCCAAAAAAAAAAAAAGGTAATACAAAGTCAACAACACTAAGAGAAATGTGAAGCAGTGCTTCCAACAATTTGGGGAGTTCAACAGTAACCAAGGGCAACATATGTCAATAACACAGGCATTACTTTTGTATAACTATCACTCATCACATTGCAAACAGTGCACCATCTGTTAGGAACTTGTTATAACTCACACCCATACAAACTCCCATTCTCTCTACACACCAGCCAAAAGTGCACAATACATTCAACAGGTCAAAACAGACATCCTAGATTTGTATAGCCATACAAATACATCACATTCACAACACCTAACACCCTAATCAATTCGACATGCGTATTTGGCTAGCACACTCAGTCAATGAGCATGAGTTTGGTACATTTCAGATGATGTAAAAAGCCCTAAGTATAAGAACAAATGCCCTGAAACTTTCAATAACACAGCTCATGAAACCAACAGCGTTCAAGGCTGATTTTTACACTTAGGTCATGATCCTGGCAATCTAATAAAACAGGACCTCCTCCAATCCCTTCCCAATAAATGCACTGCAGAAATACCCCCCTCCCCCCCAAAAAAAATCATAACACTGAAGGATTTTGTTATAAGTCTGCAATGAGTCATTGGTCATTGTGTCATAATTCAGGTTCACAAGTCATAATAAGGGTTGAATATTTTGCATGCATACACCTGAAAGCCCAGCTGTTGTCAAGTACTACACAAAGGTGTTACTATATGGCAATCTGACTCTCAATGTTTTGAGTCACTCAGTGGAAATTTACTGGCTAACTGTTTGAAGTGCTCACAGTGAAAAACACTGCCTCACCAAACTTGATGATGAACTTGATGTGTTGCACAAGATAATGTTTTCCACTTTTGCTGGTGAGAAAACTTAAGAAATTATGAAAATCACATCAATCACTTGCTCATTAGCATAAAAGCACCATCTCTATACTTAACAATATCAAGTCAGCATATAACAGAAAAAGGAACATTCCAACAACAATGCACCTTCTTCACTGTCACAGTATTAATATTTCCATGTTCTTGATGGCAACAACATGTATTGGCACACTTCTCATTGTCATCATCTCATTTATATTACATCTCTTAATGTGATAAATATTCCCTGCATATAGTGTAGGATGCACTGCAATCTCAGTGGAATATCTTACAAAACACTGGAACATCTGCATTCTTCCTTTCAGTTCCAGGAATGACGTTTGAAGAGTGCGCCATATTGCTATCCTTTGTACCTCATTCTCTCATACATTTAGAAGACTGCAACACCGTCTGTTTCCCAACAAAAAACAAAAAAAAAAGCAACCGAGTCAGAGTCTCATGTATCATGCTTGACTTCATAAACACTTCATCACCTTTTTCGTAAATAGTTTTAGCAAAACAACAGCCAAGTATTCAGGGGTGCTTCATGAAAATAATCATATGAAAGGTGAACCAGCAATGGTTCTAGTTCTAACCTTTTTTTTCCTCAGTTTGGTGTATGAGCCTCATACATTGATTTTGGGCTATAATTGTTGCCCTATTTTTCAGTCATTTGATTCATGTCTGTAAACTGGCCATTACTGGTCTTCATTCTTGGTATCTCATTTATTGTACCTATTTTAATCTTTCAGCTGTTTAATGTAACACTGTAAACAATTCACAAATATTCCTTTCATCAAGTTCATGTCACACATTCACACCACAAATGAGGAGTGTTTTGCTCTGATATGATCATACAATACGCAGTCTGAGGTCTTTGTAATGATCAGTATGACTAGTCCCTTTATGATCTCAAAATAATGCAAGTGACGATTTACTATTTAGACTGCTGCTTCAAAGCAATGTCACTGACCTCAATATGCAGCAAAACATTCATCACACTATCCCATCCTTCTTCAAGCACAACCGTAACACATTCACATTCTTTAGTTTTCAGTGTGGAAGAATACTGATCAGTGAGAATTTAACTTCCATGACAAATAATTTCTACACACTCATAAGAAACAGTTAAGCTCCCACTGAATCAGTTCCTTCTAGTGGTATTTCCATATATCTCCCATACACACACACGAAAAAGAAAAAAAACCTCAACCTTCTAACAGCATGCACAAAAAAACACTGGAAGCTTCAAGCATAAAGACACTATGTTCACTGGGTAATAGCAAACAAAATGTAATAATGCTTGAAGATCAATTACTTTTATCATCCATTCATATTTGCAGTTTCACAGTGATACATCAAACAGCTGTAGATATCTCGACTCGATCGGTATATCACACTGGTCATTTTGGTGTGAGTAGAACTTGAAAAACAACAACTTAAATGCCATCACAAGTGTTAAAATCTCATGACATGACCAGTATACAGTGGCTTGATAACCCTTGGACATATAGTTTAAAAAAATATGAAGTTCAAAACTAGTGATGATAAATCCAAGTCTGCTGCCTTTATGAGTCAGAATGTTCCAAGTGTTCCAAGCGTATGAACTGGTCTGTTGTCTTTTTATCACTTGCTGACAATGGCAGATGAAATATGAAGGCTTTTAATTTTTATTTCAGCGAGAGTTCAGCACATTACACAAGACTTTCTTCTGGCAGATACAGGCCAGCTGGATTTCACAGGGTCTTTCCAGTAAACCCTCCGTGATATCTTGGAAAACTCTCTGCCCTCAACTTCTGTGCTGACACAGGCTTTTTTTGCACCGTTTTCCCCATCCACACATTTCATTTTATAAAATTTACAGAATATTTATGGGGGCCTGTCAACTCATATTAGTGTTGCTGTTTTCAGCTATTCACAGGCTAACAAGCCTGTCTTCCCATCATTAGGGGTAATACTTGGTAGAATATTAGATGTCAGGTAAGGAGACTTCCCAGCTAATTCCTGACCTTTTTAGCTTCTCTTCCTGGTAAATGCTGAGTACAAACAACCGCAACAAAGCTTATCATGGAATCTGCACGATGATGTCCATTTCAGTAATAAATTACATGTCCAGTTAAGAGGTTTCCTCCCTTCTAACTTTCATGTCATGACTGTGTCAGCCTGATATGAATATTCTGCAAAAACCATACCACGCTGCTCATCCAGCCCATATATTGGAAGGAAGTTGCGATTCCGTCAATATCCAACATAAATGGTGCTACCCACTTTTATTCAGCAGTTTCCACTCTTCAGCAAAATCAGGCAAGTCTTGGGTTCAGGGGCAAATACAAGTCATCTATGTTGTTTTCTTTTTCTGAAAATGTCCATTTCATTGCAGTACACACCAATCGGACGATTGCTGAGAAGAGCCATAAGCATGACTGGTTGCTGGGAAGACCCACTAGCTTTCTGGTTTGAATTTATGGCAGGTGACTGATTAGCAGTAGCAAATGCCTTCTTCGTCCCATTACTTGACAGACTGGCATTGTAGACCAGGCCAGAATGGACATATGCCCAGTCCTCGAAAAAATGATAAAAAGATATCCAATGCCTCCAACAAACATGGCACTAATTCTTTGGGAATGGGATAAAGAAACGTCTCTTCTCAGTAATGCAAAATAAACAAAAAAGCTGAGGCAGTTCTACTGCAGAGATGTGCCATTTAAAGGCTCACTTGGTTAGTGTATGGTCTTTATATCACTTGGGTTCCACACCAATCCCAAAGTGAAAGTGATGAAGACACTTCTTCCACAGGAACCATTTTCTCAGTATCCAGTCTTCTAGCCCAAGTCCAAAGACGACTAAGAAAAATGTGCCTTCTGTTGATATTTGGGACATATTCGATGCGATATAATGTGTCTCTTTATATTGTCTGCCCAAATTTCATTCAGACGTTACAGTTTCACTTTTGTGCCTCAGAAGTGACAAGGGCTGGAAGAAACCACACACCTTACAACTGTTTCTATCGTTCTGCTTCCACTTTGTAGACATTCAGAAAAACTGTGAATTGGACGGCTTTGAGATCATTGACAATTCACACTGCAAACATGCAGTTGTAGAATAAAGATTTCACTGACTGATATTTTGCACTCCAACATATCTTACTAGTTCTCAGGACCCCTTAACACCACCAGCTCTGGATTCACACAACTTCTGTCTCTGAAGCAAATCTGCACAGCCAAGTCCAGCAAGAAAACTGCCAACTATCTGTGCAGATTGAGAACAGTTTGAAAATTGGCCAATCTATGTACGATTCAGAAGTCCAAATCACGATGCCCACTGGTCTATGGATGTAAGAATGGCAGCCCTTGCAATTGCAAAGATGAACAACCATCTTCCGTTAATTGATACATCATGCAGGAATTCTCATAATTTGTAAGCATGAACTTTCCGCAATTTCACAATATACAGGGTTCACTCGATAAGAAAACTTCAGATAATTTTTTCACATCATATACACTGTCACACATCACCATGAAAACTGTTGAAAATCCCAAACTAATGCAGTCAATGGAACACTGTCATTTGTATGAATGAAGCTAGTATTTGGAAAAAAAAAAAATTCCCACAAAGAAAACACCAATCCATGGTAAAAATAGCAACAGTTGTTTGCATTTTCCTAATCCAGTGTCTAAAACATTCTAAGCAACTGTCTGCTGTTGGTGCGGGGGTGGCGCCCTGGCTGCCTGCTGCTGGTGACTGCTGTTGGCACGCTGTTGTTGCTGATTCTGCTGCAGCTGTTGTCGCAAGTACTCCTCTTCCATTTCTGGATCAACCTGCTGGGCTTCTGCCACATACAGTGAGGGGTCGATGGTTTTCGGGATGGGTTTAATCTCAGTTCCCAACTCCTGCTCAATTTTGTGCAAAGCAAATCTGTCAAAAAGAGACCAAAAAAAATCATATGAAACATCACATCCCTCCAAACCCATTTAGGTGTGCACATAAACGTTTTTGTTTTGTGAAAGCAGTTTCGCAATTTTATGGTCCGATAAAAATGTTCACATCATTTAGTTGGCATTTGCATGCTGTATTAGAAGTGTAGAAAAAATTTCAGAATATATTCCTGTACACTCAGCACAGTTACATGACAGGAACATAAAAATTAAAGATTGTAAGTCTGGATAACAACTTGTGAAACATTAAACTTTCTGCAAGCAAAAAGTATCATTCAAAATTGGTAATGTCATTTTTCATTGTGTTCTAAGAGAAATCTACTGACCTGTGAATCTGGCTCAATCAAAGTATTGTCTAGCTAAACAAAGATACAGGCCCTGTACTTGTCAAAATGCCTATATGACTAAATAGAATGAAGCTTAGTGATAAAGACTAACTTAAGAGAAAGGCAAACAGTCTTTCAAATGCGAACTTGCACAAATATCTTGATCTGAAAATTTTCTGAAAACTGGGGCGAGTGATGATCTGGATCAGTAATGACTTAACCACTGACTCAGAGGCCAAAATATGACCCCCCCCCCAAACTAAGGTGTAGAACATCACCTGCAAATGTCATTTTAAATCACAGCCTAGTTCTATGTCATTTATTATGACTGAACTCAAGATACATCTTCCAGAGATGGCTCTCACAAGGTAACTAAAACACAAAATTGCCCCCTGCTACGAACATATCTACCCACCTGTCGTCATATGTGATGAGATTGATAGCAACACCCAAATGACCATATCTTCCTGATCTGCCAATTCTGTGCAGGTAGGTTTCTGAATGCTTAGGAAAGTCAAAATTGATCACAACATTCACTGCCTGAATGTCGATACCTCTGGTGAACAGATCTGTAGACATAAGAAACAAACATTGACATACTGAACGAAGAGTGTATGGAGTGTATTTGGTATTTTGTTTACATAGTATGATTAATTCACAGAACTTTTTACTATTCAGGAAAAGGCACTGAAATAGGACTTGCTTGTGTATAAATTCATCCTTTACAGCATTATTCTATATTGACAACAATAAGCCATCCATTAAAGAAAGCCCTTGGCCAAACTGTGAATTATTATTGTAAACTAAAGATTGTTAACCAAAGATTGTTCTAACTGGGCTGTAGGTTGATGCAAAGGTCACTTTTGAAGTCCACATACTTAAACACTTCTCATTTGCTAAAACAGTCAAATTTGCATATTTAAGGCATCATTATTATCATGGAGACTCCCTAAGTTAGACTGATTGTTTTAAGGGCAAGTGCGGCAGAACTAGGTCGTTTTCATTAATAAAGGGAACTTTGTTATTTAGGGGTGAAAAATAGGTCAGATCGGGCCAGGAAGGATGATAAACGGGGGTCTTTTGCAATTTCCTCCCTCCGTTGCTATGGAAATACCAATTATTTGGCCACCATATTGGAAAACATGCATAACTTTAAACCCTTCGATCTGGAGAACAACGGATGATAAGATGCTGGTTCTTTTTTTTTTCATTTGAAAAATCACTTTATTCAAAACAGAATGTCACTGGCTTTTTTTATTCCTTTTAAAATATTTTTTTTTGAAATGTCATGAAAAAACATTGAAAATTTTGAGAATTTTCAACTTTAAAGATTCATAAAAGATAAAAAACACAAGATACATCAAAAAAATCCTGTGACAATCTCAAAACAGAGGCTTCATGTGAGTTGTTATGCAAAATTTTATGTAAATTGGACCAGAAAAAAAGTCAGATTGAAGGGATAGAGTGATGAAAACTGTGATTTTGAGGCAATTGACGATAAAGATTACCCACCTGACGCATTTGAGACAGGTATCATGAAAATAACTTCAAGAATCGATAAAGGACATGTCACCATTCAAGAAACTGCCCTTAACTCATTTACACAATTTGACCCAATTTTACACCTACAAGGCGCATTTGCCCTTAATAATGACAAATGCATAAATAGTTCAAAAGCATTTCTGTACAAGGTGACAGCTTAAGAAAGCATTCTCCAAAACACGATTTTATGATAATTCCATCCCGGTTTATCCTGAACGGGTTTTCTTAGAACACAGAGCATATAAGTCAAGCACCTATGCTCATAGGGAGGATACTTATGTTTCTACTTTAGGGAATGTATACTGAACAAGAAATGTTAAAACCAAAGCACTCATCCTGAAAAGGCCTCTCACTTAAATAATCAACAGATCAGTGTTCCTCTGTCAAGGAAAGTGATCATATTATATGCAAAGAAATTAAGAAGGATATAAAATTCTCATCGTTAACAGTTTGCATCATGTTTCTCTTTGATTCAGGTGGGATCTGGGATCCTGCAAGGCAGCCGTATGTATTTTGACATCACTCAGGGTAGAATGTAGAAATTTGAAAAGAAATGACTGAAAAATATGAAGCCTGTGCTCCAAGATACACACTGACATACCCACTAACAGTAGACAAACATTCATGATCTATCAGTTTGACCAGAGATAAGTACATCTGGTGCAGAAAAATGACCACTGCAAAACTCGTGTGCTTTTTATGTCCGCCAAATTTCACCCTTTCTTTGTTGGTGTTAGATGTTCTATCTGTACTAGGCTGGCTCTAAAACTTATGGTAACTGGTCTTCACCTGTGACCAGCATATCAATATAGCTGCACTAGAATTATTCAAAACTTGGACAGTAAATCATCTTGTACACCTCTAAACCACTGACTGTTGCATCACAACAGTGCAAACGTCCACACAGTGGTCAAACCCTTACATTTTTTCCCCCCAAGAAAAGAAAGGAAAATTCTATGCTCTTTTCTTTTCCCATTTGACAAAATGGTTCAGGACTTTTCTTGCTTGCTATGACATAAAATTAAGGTCTCTGACACCTATTGTTTTTTCTTCTTCTGGCCCTATTAACATTCTGCGTTATTCTAAATATACCACTGTGATTTGGGGAAATTTCTTCCATGGAGGTTAAAGTACTTCTTTTGCCCGATCTTTTAACGGGAAGAAAAAGGGGGGTCAACGCCCAAAATTTTTCACAAATGTCTTTTGAAAAAGATCACCTCAAATTCTGATTTGGTCCCCAAATTTC